>VDFB02278863.1:0-86241 GCA_007258455.2 Sequoia sempervirens | reverse complement strand
AGTTGCAATGATGAGTCAAAGCAAGTAAACTTCCTTAAAAGCAATGTATTTTCCTAATCACCAAAAAATCACATTTATAGTTATCACAGAGAAGACCGTGTTGCAATACACTAATCAATTGGCATAAGTAAGATACCACCACACACTTACTCCTTGAAGAATACCAAAAAAAACATTATACACTATCACAAGAGTAATGTCACATCAAGATTTGTCAAGCATGAAATAATGACTCTGTATGATATCATTGTCATTGTACGATTGTAGCAAGGTCATCTACCTCTTTCTACATAAACAATAGCATCTAATAACCACTATTCCAATGACAACTCAGTAACCATAAACAATCAAAGATGGGAAATCAAAGTACACAAAGCATAGTTACTCTCAATCTAAGAGGAATAGACATCTCATCACATTGAAGAACATTTGCAAAGAAGCAAACTATACTTGTCCAACAGTAAGAACTGCCAATGATTGTTGCCAGCAACACTTACAATACCACACTTTTAAAGGCACACTAGATTGATATCTCGCCAACGTAGTCACTGTCATATTGACAAATAAGAGCAATTGTTGTCCAGATAGCTATTACCTTCAAGAAACCACTATTAGCACAAAAACCAAGATAATTGAACCAACCAAGTATAAACCAACACTCCGATAGCTCTCACTGACATCAATAGTTGTACTGAAAACAAGTCACGGCAATGCATAAACAATGCTCAAAACATTGTCAACTCATTGAAGCAATACAAATAATACTGTCAAAGGACAAAAAATCACTGCAAAGAACCACTGTAAAGCCAACATAATCTTGAAGACTACAAATCACTGGATAACATATGAATGAGACATCACTATAATATCAACTGAAATACTATTAAAGAGTCAATAATACATGTGAATATACAATCATGTATCACAGTATCACAGAAGTAATACCAAAAAAAATGCCTAGCTGAAGTAGAATATTCATGGAAAGCTCCCCCTAAACCAAACAACCATTAAATGCTAAGAGAAGATCCTTGTGCATCATGTACAAAACTTAGCCCTTCCTTCTCCTTTTCTTTCTTTCTTCTCCAGATTCTTTGAGATTCATTTCCTTGGTCTTGTTTTCTCCTCCAAACCTGTATGGGCCCTTTCTTTTTCTTGATCAATGCACCTATATCATTATTTTTAAACAATGCCTTCAACTTACTCCTACACTGTTGTGCCTTATGCCCAATTTTATGACATTTAAAGTATGTGATGTTATAGTCAATTTGAGGAATAAAGTAAACATTCTTTCTTGACATTCTGAAACTTCTATAATCATTTCTTTCATATCTCCTACAATTTCTTGCTCTACGACCATAAGCATAACAATGATAGCAATAGCCATGAAATTGAGATTTTTTATACCTGATAAACGAAGATCTTGATGATCTATTTGTCCTTTCATCAATCCATTTATCTTTTGTTTGAGCAGCAGCAATATGGTGACCAAGATCAACCTTCCTTCTTGGTGTTTGCTTGGCTGTAAACTTCTTTCCATTTGCAGTAGCAAACACTGTCTCATGTTTAGATTTTCCTACAAATCTTTGTCCAACCTCATATCCCACACCTGAAGGATCCTTAGAATGATTTTTTCTGCCAATCATCTCATTCAGTAGATGAGTACTATGATCAAATTTCTGATTTTTACCTAATTGAATTTTGACACTTTCAAGATCTTTCCTTAATGCAACTACTTCTCCTTCTAGTTTTAGACATTCAACCTTTTTAATCTCCAAATCAGATCTTACAGCATCTGCTATCCTCTTACATTCTTCAATTTCAATTTTCTGACTAATAATCATATCATCTTTAAGAGTTGGTTCTTTTAACAAGGAATCATTATCTGAACATTTTCTTAAAGAAGCAATCTCATTTTCTAGTTTAATACATAACTCATCCTTGTCTTTTAACTTGGCTTCCAATCCTTCTTCACTATTTTTCTTATCAACCATTTGGGCTTTCAGAAGTTCAATAATATTTTTGGATTTAACATAGTTTTGATTTAATGCTTTATTAATATCATTACTCTTTTGAAGTTGTATCTTAAGTTCCTGATTTTCTAGTTTAAGCCTTTTAAGCTCATTTAAGGCAGCAAGTAGTTCTCCTTCCAAATCAACTTCAAACTCATCATCTTCACATTCTTTTTTACCAAATTCTTATTCAAAGTCACTTACTAAGTGATCTTCTTCTTCTCCAACTATAGGATCATTTTTATTATCAATTGGCAGGGGTAATTCTTGAGATAAAACTTCACTAGACTTGACACTAGTGTTTTTCTTCTGACTTTTGTTTCTTTTGCACTTACCCATAGTACTCCTCTTATCAAGAGCTTGGCTGAACTTAATTTGACTAGGTTTATGCAAATTTATTAATAAAAAATAGATACGTTTTCATATAACATATAGACTGTATAGATATACAGAAATACCTTCTCAAACTTGTGACGTAATGACTTCCAAGACCAGAATCAATCCTAGGTATGAAACCTAGTGCAGGACCCTATGCTCTGATACCACTTGTTGGAAGTGGATTCACTCTGAGAGGGGGGTTGAATCAAAGTGATATAATTTTTAACATTTGACTCTGAAAGCACAACAAAACTTTTTACTAATTTAAACTCAATGTGGCAGACTTGTTTATGCAAGTGTACATTAACACTTTAAATCAGATTGACATGAAACTTGATTAACATTTACAACTCATGTTAAAAGCATCATATGATATTGTTCAATTAGTGTGTGAACAATCTTGTATGTGCTTTTGAAACAAAACTACAACTTTTCTCAATGCACTTTTAATTTGCTTAACAAAAGACTTTTTTTAAAATAGATTTGAACAATTTTAACTTTGCATGAAAAACTTTTGAAATATGAACCTTTCGAGCACACTAAAAGTATCAGAGCATTGATTGAATGAGCACATTAACATGAAATAGAATGAGCGACAAATAACATCACATAACACAAGGATTTCCTGAGTGGAAAAACCCTCCTGGGGTATAAAAAACCACTCGCTAAAATTTCCCTTTTATTAATCAAAGAGCACCAACTATGTAACAATGTGGAGCACCAACTCCCATAATCTTTCTGAAGCACCAACTTCATCAAACATTCAAGATATTGCAACCCATCAAAACCTTATAACTCCAATCATTCTTTGCAGTCATAAAATTACAATAGGATACAAAATGATTTTGCAATAATGCCCAATTCAAAAATTAATCTCTGTAATGCAATCAAAGATGAAAAACAATATGAGCCCACTCTTCCTATTTACAGTATGATTTCACAATAATATATTGTCCAGAATTTTTCTTCTCTTCACACTTCACCTTTTCCTTTTTACATAGATATATATATATATATATACAATGTTTGTAAAACAGTTATTCATCTTTGTCAAGAAAACCCGTATTCAATAACTAGAGTTTATAAACTGGTAAGAACAATAATATTTGATCATGATGCCAATCAAAGATTTTTAAGAAAGAACCAATGATCTGAAGATGAAATGCCACTGTGATATGAAACCCTTGAGTTTACACTCGAGTTCAAAGTAGTTTCAGATTAGTTAAGAAATTTGTTCAAAACTAAAACAAAGTTTTCTTTTCCTCTTTTACTTCTCATTTACCAAATTTACCTTTGAAAGTACAAAATAATGCATAGATATTACCTATGTCATGGTGGATTTAATCTGCAAACAAAATCCCTAAAGTTCTTCATGAAAAACTGCCCAAACTACCACGTCCAGCTCAAGTGAAGACCACCGACTATCTTGCCATCAATCAAAGACCAACATAACTGAAAACCAAGTTAGAATACCATAGCAACCTTGCTCAATATGCAACTGTAATTCCAGCATGGCAGCACTAGGGTTCAGTCTTTTTGTTTACCTTATTTCTCCCTTCATCGAAACTCCAAAACAAAATGAATGAAACTTGAAATCCTAAAATCGTATTACAATCATTTTGAAATCCATGTCACCGACACAATGAAATATTAAATGAGTGCCAAATCATAATCCACGTGTGTTGTCCAAGTCAACACAGTCAACATACCCATTGAACAATAATACTGTCGCTGCCAAGTAAGCAAACCAAGTATAATACATATGCCGACAATCCAAGTCTCAAAAAATATATGTGTATTGACTGTTGTGCAATGTATAAGCCTGAAACATGATCAACCTTCAATAAAAAACCAAGGAAATGACACCTTGCCAATCACTTAAAAAGTGATAACCATAGTGTATATTGTCGGCCTTAAGTGCTAATGCACTTTACAAACAAATAGAAATGTCTTAATGCCGACCAACTTATATCACAAGTAAACCATATGCCAAGGTATAAATGAATATGAAATATGAATCCATGTAAAATGTGAAGGCCCAAGAATATTGAAATACTCTTTGTAAGAAATGATATGAAAAGTCTAAGCAATACCATTGCTATGAAGCTATAGTAGCCAACTCAAGGATACAAAACTGGTTGTGTATCAATACAAACATCTCCACCTCATGCAATAACCCTTGTGAAGCTATATGTATAGCATGTTAATATATGCACCAAACTAATCTGGCTATAAAGATAAGAGATGACAAAAACCAACTGATGAGTGTATATATTTATACCAATGATGCCAAATGAAATATCATACTCATGTGTCAAGAAGATCATTAGTAAAATTCCAACCCAAAAAGCCATGTACCAAATAATATACCATAACCGTGGATACCAAAGAATTATGAGACAGCCACGAAGATCACCAATAGAATGCCATGAAGACATAATGAACCTTGTCAAAGATGCCATGATCAATCTGATAATAAACAACTAAAATAATATACCTCATGTACAATAAAGAAGTGCCAACCTATCCAAATGAAATGTCCAAATGAGACCAACTGTGTATGCCATGTAACCAATACCAATCACTAAGATACCAAGCCAAGCCTGTGATCTCTAAAGCATGATAGGCAACAACCATCAATCTGAACCTGTCCAAAGCACCATTTGTGTCTTTGTCATCAAGGACAGCCTACTGAGGGGTGAGAACAACATGAATATCAATAAAATGTTTAAGATAGAGCCCTTAATCTCAAGATAGATTGGGATTTAGTTGAGGTATGACATATTTTACTATCTTTAAACGTATTTTATATTGTTGGTTCAGGAATGAAGATCAATAGTTGTGAAATGTGGCTAAAGGCTCTGCATGCACATTTTCAGTGTTAAAACTAGTGTTTTTAAGTAATAAGTAGCCTCACAATTCCACTTTTGTGGAAAATGACTTATGGCTCCAGTGTAGATATCTAAGTGGGTCATCATGTCTATGGACAATGACTGCTAAATGATGCCTTAGTACAAAGAAAATATGGTATAAATCTTTTGACACTATTTAGGAATTGTCTCTACCACTACCAAAGCCTGCAGCTGCATGAGTTTTGTAGTATTGCTTCTGTATCGAATGTTTTGAAGTCCGTGTTTTTAAATTTGTGTAGGAGGCATTGGTGACATGAGATGTTTAGATGTTTATAAGCCTTCTTTAAAACCTCTTAATGGTGTCAAAGTGTTTGTTGAGAGTGAAGGAGGAGAGCATTGAACGCTCCATAGCTGCAAAAATCCAAGGCATGATAACCAATAAAACAAGGAGGGAGTAGGAGTTAATGAGTCTGAACTTCATCTAAAATGCGACTGTACTTCTCTTTAATGTGGAAGTGTGATTAAAAGGTGGCGAGTTGCTCAAATGCCACATGAAAATTATTGAAGCTAAGCCTTCTTTAAAACCTCTTAATGGTGTCAAAGGGTTTGTTGAGTGTGAAGGAGGAGAGCATTGAACGCTGCATAGCTACAAAAAGCCAAGGCACAACAACCAACAAAACAAGGAAGGAGTAGTAGTTAATGAGTTGGAACTTCATCTTAAATGCAACTGGACTTCTCTTTAATGTGGAAGTGTGCATTTAAAAGTCCTATTATTATATTGTCCAATCTACTACATTTGTTTTGAATTTGTTTACATTCGTAAACCTTATGGCAATCTATAATCCAATCTATACCTACTACTATCTTCCCGGAAATCTGTAATGTTATCTATAAATCCTACTATCAAACAATCTCTTATTTCATTTGAAAACAAAAATGTGGTTTAAATCGTTTGAAAACAAACGATGTACCAATTATGTGTTTTAACAAAAAATTACCTGTTTTGTTATCAGTCTTGCAAATACTCTATTTTATAATTTGTAGAACAAGTTGGAACTCATAAATTATACTATGTGCCAAAATTATTGATAAAATCACTAAGAATTCAAACCTTTTCTCATCTTCAGAGTGTTAAGAAGAGAATGTCTGTAATAGTGTTGGTGGACCTGTTCTCATCTTCATGGTTTTGAGAAGAGATTGTTTGTCCTAGTGTCGATGGTGTTAGTTTATGTTGTTAGATTGTCACTCTTGCAAATGAAAAATCTAAGGGTTGTTTTGGAGTGTCTAGTAAGTTAAAACAAACTTAAGCATAAGAACTTTGCATAATGTTTTAAAGTAAAGACAAGAAAAATCTTCAAGTTGATTAACAAATGATGATGTATGGGGTTCAAATGTCTTCCTGCTTTGATATGAATGCAGTAACACAAAAGACTTTGAAAGAGGCTAGGGTAAGTCCTAGGTAAAAATAAATGGAGATGCTAAAAAAGAGATCTTCTAAAATATTGTTTTGTTAATGTTGTTACATATCTAGTTTCAAACAGTTTTGAAATATAAATATTATAGTTTGATAGATTAATGAAATGCAAGAATAAATCTTCACATAAAGAACTTATTATTATTTTTCGAGTTATGAATTTTGTACAACTAGAGTGGACCTAATGAATCATCTATTAAGTTATGAATTTTGTACATCTTGAATGGGCCTAATGGCAAAGGCATGAGCACTCCTCAAAGGAGTGCTCAAATTTGAGTGTAGAAGGGGGAATCTAAAAGGGGTAGGGTTTATACTTCAAAAGAAAAAAGATCTCAAGATGCCTGGTCATATTAGTCTGAAGCAGGGCCAATGATGGAAATTGGTGTGAGTGTCCCTTCTTTAGTTGGCAACCTTGCACCCCAAGGCACTATTGAGCGAGACTCTGAGATAGCTAGTGGAGATCATATCCATATAAACAGGGACTAGATTTAGTGTTACCTATCTAAAAGGTACAAGATGAAAGATGTGAGCCTTATTAGTGACCTTGTGGATTCTCATGAGTTAGGCCCAACTCTCATATTTGGAAGTTCTGTTTGGAAGAATGTTGCTCCAATGATTATGTGGGTGGAACCAATGGTAGATTTCAAAGCTTTCAAAGTGATTTGGCTTCCACCTTGAGTTAGTTGTTCTTAGGTGTCTTGTCCTTTTAGGAGGTGGTGCATGGGTTGTTGTGTATTTTCAGCTCTTAAGATGATTATTCCATGTTGTTGTGTATTCATTCATTGTATTTTAGGCATCATTGATATATATTTCCTAGGTTGAGCTTTCAAAACCCTCTTTATTCTTAATTAAAAAGCCATTAATTTTATATATGAAAATCTATAATTTTTTTATTTGTCAGATAATTTTATAGTTCAAACAAATGCATGGAAACAAAGTACTACCAACTTATTAGTAAAATTACATGATACAAATAAAAAGCAGGCTAATTTATTTTATTGAATGTGGACATATGAACTCTCATTCAGAATCTTTGATTCATTTCCAGTTAATTCAACCCAACTCAGAGCATTTCTATAAATAAATTTAATTGTATAGGCTATATCAATCAATTGAACCTTATATAAATATTCTTAATGAAGACAACAATATAACAAAGATCGATATAATTGAAAGTAAGCATAGGCCGGCTCAAAGTTGTTAAATTGTTCCAATCTGACTACATTTTTTATTTGTTTCTCTCTGGGACAACATGTTTTGGATTTTATTTAAGGACGACACAAAGGTAATATTGCAATTTTAATGGCTTTCGCAGCAAAGGTGGATATTGTTATACCCACCATCAAGAATCTGGACTTTCTGGAAAAATGGAGGCCATTTTTTCTACCATACCATCTTATCATAATTCGGGATGGCGACCTAGAAAAGACAATGGAGGTGCCCGAGGGCTTCAATTATGAACTCCACAACCATGTTGATATAATTGAATTAAATCCTAGTTTTGATTCTAAATGAAAGAAAAGCAAAAGGATTAAACATAAAATTCCAAATATCAGTATTAGGGGCCAGGGTTAGCTGGTTTTAACGGGTTAGCGAGGGTTTTCAAGCTTTGAAGACACAATCAAGATAGCGGGGGAATGATTTCCAACACTAATCTATAATGGAAAAAAGGAAGGAATCAATGAGAAAGGTTAAAAGACTGAGTTAAAATACTACAAGGTTGCCCTTGCTTCCTTAGCAGGATAAGATATCCTTACCAAGGTTGAAGGATAACCAAGTGAAGCCACAAGCGACACAACATTAAACAACTGAAAACCCATGTGAAAACCCAAAACCCTTTTGAAAATCAAAGCTTCAAAAGACAAGTAGACGGAAAACTAGAAAACGTTAAATGTACAAGCACATAAAGCTTTGCAAACACAATAAAACCAAATAAATCCTCTTTGTTTTCAAGCTAGAAAGGTCATTGCTTTAGCAGGATAAGGAATCCTTACCAGGTTCGAAGGAAAAATGAGCAAAGCCAGTAGATGCACGGTGTCTTATTAGTGCCAAGGTGAACCAGTATGGGTGCCATCTGAAATGAGCAAAAGATAGGAAAATAAACAAACCAAAAAGCATTGAAATAATATTAAGATAGCTATGAACATTGTACAACTCCAAATTAACTGGAAACATGTATAGGAAAAGGATCGATCCAAAAAAATATTTAGAGCGTGTTTTACTTGGGTGTTTAGTGAACATGATAAAGTTTGCAGAATTACAGGAAGAACAATGGGTCTCTGGTGATTGTAAGAATGATACGAAAATGAACTTTATTAGTGCAGGGAATCATGTTTTGATGCTAAGAAATGACACAAGACAACTCTGTGAGCACAAAGAATAGATTTTTGATCCAAAGAAGCAACACACTTTCAAAGGGGAAAGCTATCATTAGTGGTCAGTGTTCAACAGTGATGAAAATGGAACAATCAAGAGATGAAGGTCACTCAAAAAGGAAAAATCAAAGGTAGGTAAGTCAAAATTCCTAAGGAACCATACTGCAAGTTATGAGTAGAATTTGAACAAAAGGTCATGCCAAAATTTGATTCCAAAGGCAACCTTTGTTGCTGCAAATTAAATAACCCTTCTTTTGGTATAGAATCAAACATAGTAGAATGGAAGAGAAATACATTGTAGATGACTAGGTGATTCTCATTGAAAAGAGAAATATTTTTATAGGTGATAGTAAGTACTGTGTTGCTGCATCTAGGGCCAAGCTTTGTAGTCTGTGGATCATTGGCTCCTAAAACCCATGAAAACCAGTGGGAATGTACCCTAAAATAATTTTATGCTACTCTCTGACATATCTCTATGCTTCCAACGACAACACAAAGCATTCAAATTTTTGGTCATATAATGAATGTCTTCATTTAATGCTTCTTTAGGTGGAACTCTTCCCCACCAAATTTCCCTATGGCACGATCTAAGCTAGTCACTACTTATCACAACCACCTATTCTTATTTTCCATTTTTGAACCTAAGATAGTTTTCTTTAGGGCTTGTTTCTAAACTTCTTCCAAGATTTGTTCATAAGCCTTTTTTTCAAATGGCTTGCAAACCTATCCACATTAACCACCAACTTCACTCAAAATTTCTTTCAAACATTTCGCAAGCCACCTTAAAAATGCCAAATAACTAGATTTCTACACGTGTGCATATGAAGATGCAAGCTATAAACCTTATCTGACTAATCTGTTTGAAATTGTTGTGCTTGTAGAAATTTTTGTTGAATATGTAATGTGTATGTTCTTGAGTTCCTAAAGACAAATGCAGGCATACAGTTCAGGCATTGCCACTCTAAGTTGAAAAAAAGCCTACAACTTGAAAAGAAAAAATAATACAAATTATTGTTTGAGAGAAAATAAACTTTAGAACAGACAGCCACATAAAAAATAGTTTCCTTGTCAATGCATAGTTCCATTGCTACATGTGATAAGTTTGAAGATGGGAATCTTCATATTACCTAAAGTGCCCTCTTCATAACTACCACTAAAAGCTCACCTTGTGTTTTATGAAAATAACAACAAGAATCCCAAAACCAAGACGAGGAAACATCAAGTGCTAGATGGTTCAGGATTTAGGGACACACAAAATAATTAAGTGTTGCACATATACGCATGCACCATTAACTGAAAAAAATAATCCTGCGAATTTATCTACATCCAAAACTCCAAAAATGTACTCTTCAGATTTATAGCTAGCAAAGTCATCCTTTTTCAATGCATTAAATTGAAAATCTATCCAAGAGGTGGATATTGTTATACCCAACATCAAAAAAAAAGGAAAGCCTTTTGTGAACCTCAAAATGATTAAGCTGCAAGAAATTTAATAATCAATGGGAACTATTAGAATCAATATGGAAAACCGAAAAATCGAGCACAAAAAGCTTTGCAAACCCAAAAAAACAAATAATCCTCTCTTTTTTCAAGCCAAAGAGGTAATTGCCTTAGTAGGATAAGGAATCCTTACCAGGTTCAAAGGAGAAACGAGTGAAGTTAGTGCCAAGGTGAACCAGTATGGGTGCCATCTACAACAAGCAAATGCAGAGATCAGATTGGTAATGGTTTCAAAGGGTTTGTTGAGTGTAAAGGATGGGAGCATTGAACACTCCATAGTTGCAAAAACCAAGGTATGATAACCGACAAAACAAGGAAGGAGTAGGAGTTAATGAGTCTGAACTTCATCTTAAATGCGATTGGACTTCTCTTTAATGCGGGAGTGTGCAATTCAAAGGTGGCGAGTTGCTCAGATGCCACACAACATCATGAGCACAACTCATGATGCCATTTCCCACCACCGATGTATGGTGTGTCTGGTCTTCAGTCGATAGTAAAAAATGGTCAAAATTTTGACCCCGCCAAAGAAACGTGTTGTCCACATGGAAAATGAATGTCCAACGTGTTAAAACAAAATATTTAAGTTATCCACGTCACCTTCTATGTGGAAAAGTAAAAAAAAATTATATGAATGATGTGGCGCGCCAGGTGGAGGGGGGAAGTTAGGGTGACCCACTATGGGTCCTCTCCCCTAGCACATCCTTTCTTTATTATTCCAAAACCTAAATTTAAGAATCGTTCCTAAAAATAGTGACTGAACTTCAGTTCACTTCACTTCATCTTTCCATGCAATCCCATGCACAACTTCTTGATCTCTCATCCATCCTCAACTGTTGATTTGATCTCACATCTCACATCACATTGTTGATCTCACATCCTGAAAACCTATAAACCAAACATCTTTGATCATTCATCCTCCTTGAATTGGCATTCAAGATCCTATAGCACATCGTCATTCTTGCTTTTGTACAACAAGGCTAAGTTAGATTTATGAGCAATCCACACATCATATAAAAAAGCATAAACTTATACTTTTGACAATGGAATAAGGATTGACATTTTTGGGTGAGGTAAAGTAGATTAGATTAGCTTAATTTGATTTACATTCTTGTTATTTGAATGCTTTCATTTGATTATTGCTAATGCTTCATTGGTAATAGGTCTATTCAATTATTGGATTAGGGTTATTGATTGTGATTTTCCTATCTACATTGAATCTATTGATCAGCTCGAAATATTCCTATTTGCAATAATTATATTAGAAATAAAAATATATATATTTAAATATATAAACATTATTAAGAAATTCAAATGAACTTTTGTAAAAATGTGTATATAATATATTAGATATCTAGAAACACAGACAAAATACATCATGATGTAAGAATACAATTATATTAATCATGCTATACATAGTATTATAAATATTATAATTAATATTTAATAATGTTTATTATTATTTTTTAATCGGTAAATTGTTGCTAAGGGGCAACACCCATCCCTTTTGACTGGAGCTATGAACCAGTGAGGCCACATATGGGGGACCTCATCCCCGATATCTCCAAACCCACCACTGCAACCCACAATTGCTCAAGTGATCTAGATGGTGTCGTAACTGCTGACTTTAAGTTTTCACTACACCAGTGCAAGCTGAGGCGAGATCCACTGTTGCTGCTACCTTTGTTGACCACTCATGGTTGCTTTCTCCCTAGAGAAATCCCACAATCCATCATGGGATTCGAACCTTAGATAGCCTAACTATTGCCCTTGCAACTTAACCATTGCACTACAGGGTCAACCCCATAATATTTATTGTTATATATTAATAGTTTTGATTAGATGGGAAAAACAGGTTTTGAAGGGACCCGAAACTCTTTACATCAAGAGATACAAAATGTTGCTCCAACAAATATTCAAGAACCGACTAGCAGCAACCCAACAGCCAAAAAACCAACCACCACGGGTGCCAAACAAAAAGTAAAGCAAATGACAACTAGTAGCAGCCAACAACAAAATAACCTAAATGTTGTATATTAATAGTTAAAAATAATGTATGATATAATAATATTAGGTTGCTAATATATACATCAAACATCACTATATCATCAATATAATTATATGTTTTATTTGGTCAATAGTAAAATTAATATTATTAATTTTGGGGTAAAAAGGATAAAATTATATTAGAGAACCATTAATATAACTTACAAAAATAGGATTTATAGATGATAAGGCCATCATAATAAAAATCCCAACTCATAGGCTTTCTCAAGAGCCACAAGAAAGACTTCATCCTCTATTTGATTATTAGTGCATATAAGAGGTGAAGAAAAAAATAGCAGAACCATTACTATCCCACCCAATTCCCACAATCCCTGCAAATCCTAGATTGCCTCTTGACGAGCCATCAATGTTAATTTTCAAAAAACCAAGAGGTAGGGGAACCACTTACCTATCCTATTTACCTTCTTAAAAGCTTTACCTCCATGAATTGAGCAAATAAGAGACTTAGCTGGGCAAGAGATCTCCAAACAATTAGCCAAAAAAATATCAAAAGTAGAGAGTGGCTCTTCCAAATAAAATTTAGCAACAATAGTTTCATTAATAGAGTCTTTGATTTTCTGCCACGCCTACATAATTGGCCTTTGGCAACCTATTACCCCCTTTTTTACTCACCCAGTTTTCAAAATTTTGCATCAAATTCATTATTAGGCTGATCTGAGATACATATTTGCAATTGTTTCTAGGTCAGCAGATGTTTGTATAATCAAAGTTGTCATTTGAAAGCCTTATCATGAGTTAGTTGAGTTGTGTTTTGTCATCATAATTTGTCAAACCCATCTCAAAGCATCATAGTCCAATTGATTGGAACAAGTTGATGACGTTAAACTCTATATCTAGTGCTAGATCAAAAAATTATTATGCATTATTCCATTTGTACCCAAGATTGGCCATGTGGATTGGTGAAAATAGTGAAAACAATACAATTTCAAAAATTATGAAAGTTTATGCAAATCTGATTTATGGAGATGATCTTGATAGTGTCACAACAAATGTAGCCAATTTTTGCATCAACCCACCACCCAATTTTTGAGATATTAAAGCTTTAATTTTTACAACTAAATTATGGAAGCTATTAAATTAAAGGTTTTATTCAGTTGAAATAAAATTATATTTTATGTGTTTTGGTCGTAATGATATTTTTATCAATCTATAATTTTTTTGTGGAAAATAGTTGACCCAGTCAAAAGTTATGCCTATTTTCTCTCGCAGCCTTCAAAGTCTATTAGGAAGATTGTTAATTTGTTCACAAGAGTAATTCTTTTCAAAAGGCATAGATTTATCATTAAAATAATACTTTTAGAAGTGATTTAGAAGGTTGATGAGCCAAAAGAAAGTTATAAAGACAGAACGATCGATTTAAGAAAATAATTGATTGGATAGAAAGGTTGTGAAGTTGCCAAAACTAAGCAACTTAGAATTTAGGCTTTAATCACACACTTCTTCCCTAATTTCTAACTTATCCTCTCTTGCTCAACTTCTCTCAACTTGTGAACTTAGCCCATTTTCAAGCATTGATGAAAGAATGTTCTCTTGCTCAGTTCCTTATAAGTTGTTAACTTCATTTTCTTTGAGCATTAAGAAGGAAAGATAGAGGTAGTTTTTATAACTACCCAGACCTGCATTTCCATAAAATGATAGTTTTGAAACAGTGTCTGAGTGTCCATACGTGGAAGCATAGACAAAGCACATTAACTGTTTAACAAAATACCTCAAAAAATGTGATCTCATGGATACAAAGATTGCAAGAAATATATGTAACAATGGAAGTATAAACCATGCACTGGAATGATAGGTAAAATGCCTAAAACAAATGTTGTATCATAGAATGCATCGAGAATAAAGTTTTGTGCAAATATGAGTTTGTTTAAAATACTTTAGAGACTTTCAAGCGAGTGCATTTGGTATACGTAAAGACAAATTCTTTAACCTTTGTGAGAATTTCCATGACCCTTCATTTGGGACAACGTATGGACATTTATAAAAGCATGATGGAATTGGATTTTTGCTAGAGGTTATAGTTGCAGGCTTGTGGTGAATTGTTTAACAAAAATCCTTGAAGAAATATAGTTTTCATGGTTCTAATCTTCTCTCTAGAGGTAGTCATAGTACAAACTTAGAGGGGATTGGAATGATTTTGGAATGAGCTTATAATCTATTTTTTAAGATTTCATGATGGCAAAAAACATTTGTCAGTCAAATTTTATAACATGATACTTTGTGTATAGAAAAATTCTCCCAAAACACATGGCAAGAGATTTCTTATCCAAGAGTGCATAGGCGACGCTCTATGTGATAAATTCATGTGAGCACCTAGATCAAGGGAAAATATAGTGGTGTGAAATTATTTTAAGGCATATTTAAGGATTTTAGAAAGTCAAAGATAAATAAAATGCTAATCAAAAGATAAATTGAATACATTCTAACTTATGCATGACAAATGTTTGACGGTGCTAACTTAGATAACATACATAACACTCTTATTATAAGCTTCTCAATGATGAAGATGATGATCATTAGTTTTGCATTAGAGGTACTTCAACTCTCTCTCATAATAATGTCTCATCCAAGTATGGAAAAGAAAGTGTAAAAAGAAGAGGTTATTGGTAAAAGGTTGGCTTCTCAAGGCAACAAATTGTACTAAGTGTTTTATTGCATATGATCCTTTGTATTGGATGAAATATAAAGGTGAATGGAATTGATGGTCATGACAATGTTGAAGAACATGTTAACCAACAAAATAAGTTAGGAAAAAAGGTATTTCCAAAGCAAAGGATGGAAAGTTAGAAAATCACCTAGCATTACAACATTCCTTATTGAGAATATATAGCTATTGTAGTTCAAAGATATTGGTTTCATATTTGTTTGTAATTATCAATTCATATTATCATGTAAGACTAGTGGATAATGAGTGAGAAATTTCACATTGCTCCTATAATGGTTCATTATGTATGTATTGTCAACTTTATTGGCCATGTCAAATATCTTGAGGAAGCTCTAAACTTTATCATCAAAATGTCACTTAAACCTAAGGGAATTGTGTGGATTTGTAGGCTTGGAGGAATGTATTATTTTCAGCTATGATCATGTATTCTTTATCCCATTGATTGATGTACCAAAATATAAGCACAATGCAAAACTTGAGCTTTTGCGTTATCATTGGAGAGCCTCAAAATTATCGATTCATTGCAAACATATAGATATAAGTTGCATGTCCTTGATTGGATGGATGGTGAGATGATTGCAAAGGAAAATGAAGTTCTTAGCAAATGGAGATGGAAAACTACCTCGACAAGATCAATAACTTGGTCTTTCTTTGAATTCATGAGTTGTTGGTTACCTTATTGTAAAAGTGACTTATGTCACTCAATGTAACTAAGAGTTAGAAAATGAAACTTATTTCCAAAAAAATGATGTAAAACTTAACCAAATGAGGTTATTATTTTCAAAACTGTTGTATTTCAAAAAGGTAGCTGAGGTAGTTACCAAGTGGTTACAAGTTAGTTATCAAAGAACACCTATAAATACAAGGCTATTTTTATTGTAGGGGAGACTTTTTCTAGAGGGGGAAATCCTAGACAAATTTTCAAAGAGACTTTTTGGATGACTCTTGTGTTTACACTTTGTACAGAAAGGGTTTCTGAGATTGTATAATTTCATAAAGATAATAAAGAGTATATTTAGTTCATATATCTTAAATGTGTTTTTGAGTTATTATTGTAATTAGGAGAAAATCATATATAAAACTAAAATAGAAATATATCAAATCCTAACTAGCACAATAGAGTACGAGCAAGCATGAAAATTACAATAACAAATGAATGCAAACCAAAATCCACGCTAAACTCGATTCATCTCCATTGCTCTTCTCCACCTGCATGAGAATGCAAGATTTTGAAGGTTGATTGTTGGAGGAATGTTGGTTGCTCAATTCAACAGCATAACGACCTAATGAAAATGACAAATGGAGAATGATAGAGACAGATGGAAGACTGAAGAATGATTTTGACAGAGTGAGAATACTTAAGAATCAACCCTCTAAATGGATTGTGAGAGGCCGTATTTATAGAGCCTTGATGTGGATGGAGATAAGATTTGATAAGATTCGATAAGGATTTGATTTTTGACAAAAGAGGAAATACAACGAGATGAAGTAAAATTTTAAAAAGATAGAAAGAATTTGATTTATTGTTTTAAAGGAAATAAATCCTAAAAAGATGGGAAGGATAATGAAATGATAAAATTATTAAATAATGATAAAAGCATTATCTAATAAAGGATAGGGATGATGTGGACAGATAATTAAATAATGTAAAATCTTTATTTAATTACAGACTACGGTGAAAAGCATAATTAAATAAATACAAATTTGTTTAATTATAGGAGAATGGATAAATGACTAATTAAACAATTAAAATAATTATTTAATTAGAGAGGATAAATGGTCATGAATAATTAAATAAATAAATATTTATTTAATTATAGAAAAAGGGATTATAGATAAATAAGGAATAAATGAAATTAGTCAAATAACTAAGATTTATTTAACTAATTAGATGATGACATGGGTACCTAGGGCAAAAGATGCTACAAGATGGCTAAATGATGTAATGTCGGGACAAGGTATTAGAAGAGGACATTTTTGGGTGTGTACAATTATTACTAATTTTCCATCAGTTAAATAGGTAATCCCCTTGTGTAATTATGGAATCTATTGGCCATTTATTCGAATAATAAATGCAATAGATGAAACACAATCATACCCTAGTAGCTTGGTTTGAATGTCTTAAGGTAACTTGTTTCCTCATATGTTGAAATTCATTATCCCTCTTTCATCAATATTACATATCAAAAAATATTTTATGCTAAAACCCCCTTTTGTAATTTGTCGTATGTATCTGAAATCTCAATTGGTATTCATATGTCTATTGTGGAATTTTTGTTATTCATGTTCCCTTAGTTTTCCCTTTTCGCTTTTTTGTACTTTAAGGTTAAAAGTACACAAAAATTTCAAAAACCCCCATTATGTGAGGGAGTTGCCCCTCTCAAATGTAGAGTCAAGTTGTTAGTCCAATAACAACTTATCCAATTGTTGGAACATTTTCCATTGCTCGTTGGGTGAGTCACTTTGAAATCTACAGTGACAAATTTTTTTACTAATACACCCTTGAAAAATCTGACAATTACACTAGCAAAATTTTCTAGAGAATAAAAATAGGACCAAGCTCCCAAGAAACTGATAAAAAGTAGATGTAGGTGGCTTGCTCAAACTGGCCTAGAACTCTAAAATAGAATTAGCATAAATTATAGGTTGAATCCACTTACTCTACCATTGCCCGCATATTACCAATATAAAGGGGTATTGGAAAAAGAGGTGCACAACATTTTCTTCACTGTTATCACATAAAACACTCTTAGATGGGCCTTGAAAGCCTCTCTTCCTAACATTATCCCATGTAAGGAACTTATTTTGGTACATTAACTAGATAAATAAATTATATTTAGATCAGGGATTCTTATTCCCAATTTCCCTCCATCAAGGAACTTCCTTTCTCTCACATCTCCTTTGCTCTAAAAATTGATAGCTAAGAGCAACTAAATAAGCCCCTTTAGGACCGTGTCCCCATGCTAGAATATCTCGTTCATCCAAAGAACAACGAGATCTCTTGGCCATAATGGAAGTGAAATTATTGTGAGATTCAAGAGTACCCCCTATGAGCCAACAACCGAAATCCTTCCATTGATATTTTTAGGAATTCCCAAGATTAACATTTTTTTTTTAAATCAACCACTTTTGACCACCCCTACTTCAAGAAAAAAAATCACTTAAAGGCTTTAAAGAGGGAAAGGAAGCAAGGATAGGAAGATGAAGATACCAAGATTCATTTTATAAAAGAGCTCTTTTCCCACTTTTAACAATCCAAAAGAGACCCTCCTTAACAATTAAAGAACCCATCTTAATCGTATCCCAGATCATGGAACCTTTTCCAAGCATAACCATTCTTGGAATATCCTCGTCCGCAACCCAACCTAAATACAAATAATTGTGTAGACTCCTAAATTTGGACACTTACATTGGTCCAAATTTATCCCTTTTCATCTAAATACCCTCGTATTTGCATTAATTAAGTAATATTGCTATTGTTTAATTAATACACTTAATTCTTCTAAACCCCTGAGGTATTTCATTAATAATTAAATACCTTACCCTTTATTCCCCTTTTCCTCAAAGAATTAAATAAATAATACATTTATTTAATTCCTCACATGTCACATCCTCCATCACTTTTTCTTAATCCTAATCCACCTCTTAATCCCATCATTAGGGATGTGCACATGTCTAATCCATGATTAGGATATGTCAGATCCTCCAACTTTTGCAAGTTCACTCCTAACCTTCATTAGCCACTAACTGTCTTCTAATCATTGATTAGCTAGTTTAATCAATATCTTGGCCAACTCTCTCATCTCCCAGGGAATATTAAATTCCTTTTATTATCCCCATATCCTTCCTAATGAAATTTTAAATTCCATTTTATCCCTCCAAGACTCTCCTCTTCCCTAGGCAAGTTATTAGGAGTTCTAGAAATTCTCACTTGTCACATCAGTCACATGAGACAAGTACTTACCTTTTGAACCTTGTTTTATCCACTGGACATTCTCAATCATGTGAATTTAATATTCATATTTATTCCCCCAACAACTTCTCCCATTCCCATGGTCCTCTAACTTGTCACCATCACTCTCATCCCAAGGTACTTACAAGTACCTCCACATCATGTACCCTTTCCACATCACCTATCCTCTTGACATCTCATCCTCCACATGGCAAGATGTGAAGGCTTGTGAGTCTTCAACTCACCACAGCCTCCATCTTGTCCATGATGGTTAAATCTTGACCATTCAAATCCTTAGAGGCCTTTACCCTAAAATAGAGGACTTTTGGCTTCATTTTCTCATAACCTACAATCATATTTTCATTCAACAACTTTCAAGCTCTCACACACTTGCATTCTTCTTCAAGTTTATCCTCCATTGTTTCACTTCAAGCTTGCATCTTTACATCCATTGCATTCATCTACCAAAATACCCACCTTCATCATTTGAATCTCCATCAAATCCTCATCATTTTGCATCCACTTTTATCACATTGCCATCAAAGGAGCACACAACCAAGCTTCAATCAAAGGCCAACCAAGAGATCAACACAGATAAAAGGTATAATCACTTTGGTTTTTATCTTTCTTTTATTTGTGTTCAACCTAGCCCAATCTTGAGGTGGACTAGTTTTTTTTTATCTTGCATTTCTTAGTTAGTTTTGCATATTTAGAGCTAATAACACCTACACACATTTTTTGCACGCCTAGTGGGACCCAAAAATGGGTCCCTTTTTTCTTTCACATTTGCAACAGGGGTGACCACGCCCTAAGAGGGGTGACCAGACCCTAAACAGGGGCGATCCTGCCCAAACAACACTTTTTTGAGGTAAAACTATGTTTTAAGTCATTTTCAGGGATTGTTTTCTATCATTTTTGTTAATATTGACCTCCTAACCTGTCTTGTTGGTGATTGTGATGGATTTTACGAACATTTGTGCAGTTATATCATGCTTAACGAAGACCGAAGGATAAAACTTCTAATATGTTTGTTACAGGACGAACGGGCCAAACCTTTTTAGTTAGATCGTTTGCTTTCGTTTTCATACTAGTTAGGCACATAGTCTAAGTAGGGGGGTCAAAACATTGTTTTCCATGCTTTTCAAGTAAGCTATTGACATATCCAATCCCCTTGCACCATTTGGTGATCTTAGGTGAAGAGAAATCATAGTTTACTTAGTCTTTTGTGTTACCTAGGGGCACTACATCGTTCATGCTTTCCCCTTGCACTTCATGTGAGCTTGGGGAGTAGCCAAAAATAATTAGTGTTCTCTTCTCAGTGGGACCTACTTGGGGATTTCATCACCCCAAGGGATGATTCCAACCATGTATACCAACGAGGTATATAAAGGGGGGAGAGCCAAAGTTGTACCCCAATCTAGTCACGTTGTGTTTGGTGGAGTGTCAGAGCTAGGGTGATACCTAGATAGACGTGAAGAGTTGGTCTGAGCCTTCAATATCTCGTTGGGGTTCCCAACTCACGTTTGTGATGGGCTGGTGTTCACGGTTGTGCCTCATGTACCGAGCGTATATCGAGGACTCCCTAGATTTCCTTGTTCAACCTAGTTAGAGGACTGTGTTGTCCATACCTTTCACACTAATTGTAGGATTGTGTTGTTTAAATTGTCTTTCTTGTGCTAAACCAGTGAATTTGTGTTCAGTCAAATCAACCTTATTTTTTTCTTGTTGTTTGAAGTGTTTTTTGTCCTTTTTTGTAGTTGTTTTGCCTAAGTCAAGTTCAGGTCTATTGACAGAGGTGACCACGCCCTGAACAGGGACGACCCTAACCTCAAGAGGGGTGATCCCACCCTCTGTCTCAGTCATTTTCCAGTTTCTTTGAGTCAAAATTGTTCATCTTTCACTCAGAGGGGTGACTAGGCCCAGTCCAGGGGTGCCCAGGCCCTATCTAGGGGGGACCACACCCAAACAGGTTTTTTTGCATCTTAAATGGTTGTTCCCGCCTCCCGTTGGATTGTTTTGCCTCTCGTTCGGTCTTTCTACCAGTTCTTTTGCTCATTTAATGCATACTTGAGTTTTTTCCCTCATTCCATGAACCTGACAATCAATTTAGAGAATTCATTCACTATTCGGAGAACCCATTTTGTCATTTGGGGAACCTGTCTCATCATTTGGGGAACTCGTTGTGTCATTCAAGGAACTTGTTTCATCATTTTGTTGGTCATTCTCCATCATTTTCAATCGTTCTGTCTCGTTTCCTAGAATAGGTAGCCTTTTCCCCTAGTTGGGCGACCATGCCCTCAACAGGGGAGCCCCTGCCCTCAATAGGCATCTGTAACCCTAAAATGAGTGTTTTTCCTTGCTTTTTTAGCCATTTTGTCAGTTCTTTGTCGTTTTCAATCGTTCTCACCCATTCTTTAGAATCGGCGGCCTTTCCCCCTAGTTGGGCGACCACGCCCTCAACAGGGGCAACCCTACCCTCATATAGGCATCCCTAACCCTAGAATGAGCATTTTTTGCTTGGTTTTTTAGCCATTTTATCATTCGTTCTCTATTGTTTTCTATCATTCTCACTCGTTCCCTAAAATAGGCGGCCTTTCCCCCTAGTTGGGAAACCACACACTCAACAGGGGTGACCTTGCCCTCAGATAGGCATCCCTAACCCTAGAACAGGTGTTTTTGCTTACTTTTTTGACTGTTTTGTTAGTCATTATCTGTCGTTTTCCATCGTTCTTGCTCGTTCTTCAAAATAGGTGACCTTTCCCTTAAGTTGGGTGACCTCTCCCTCTAGTTGGGTGGTTTTTCCCCTTAGATGGGTGATTTAGCTCCAAAAATGACCAATCCCATCTTCCATCCAAGTCATTCTATTAGTCATTTTTTGTCGTCTTCTGTCGTTTTCACCCATTTTTTGTGAATAGGTGTGTGCCACCTTTTTGAGCAAGTTTTCCATCAGTTTGGGTGAATTTGTTCCTTGAACAACTAATCTTGTCTCCCATTAAGTCAATCCATTCATCCATTTTGCACATTTGTCTCCTTGTTATGAGAGTCAGTCCCCTCTTCTGAGCATCCCTTTCCTTGTTCTGAGCATCTATTCCCTCATTTCAAGAATCCATTCGTCCATTTCGAGCTTTCGTCTCCTCATTCTGAGCATCCTTTTTCTCGTCCTGAACATCCATTCTCATTTGAAGCATTTTTCTCCTCGTTCTGAGTATCCGTCTACTTGTTCTGCAAATTTGTCTACCCATTCCGAGGGTCCGTCTAACTATTCAAAGAGTTTAAAAGATGGATAGCGACTAGGCCCACCAATAGGCGACCAAGTCCACTAATAAGCGACCAGGCCCACCAATAGGTGACTAGGCCCACTAATAGGTAACCAGGCCCACCAATAGGTGACCAGGCCCACCAATAGGCAACCAAGCCTACCAATAGGCGACCACACCCAGTGGATAGGTGACCTTGCCCAAAAGAATACCTCCATCCGTCTTCTCATCGTCGTCGTTTTCATTCATCAAAAAATTTTAAAATTCATTGTTTCATTAACCAAATCATGTAGGTGCATCTTAGAACATCATTAGATTCCATATCCATCATCAAATCATCCATCCCAATCACCTAGACTACGTTTCAGGGGTTTTGATTTTGATGCAAAAACTTTCAGAGGCCATAAATTTTGACTCAGATGTTTGTTTGGGCTAAAATTTTACGTTTAATTATGTTATGAGGTGGCATGTGGATTCCCAGCAGACCTTGGGTCGGTTGGCCCCCGTTTCAGCACATTTTTGGGGCTTGAAACTTTCATCTTGACCCTCATAATGACAATTTAGTGTTTTTTTTTCAGTTTTGAAAATCATTTTCGTTAATAACTTGGAGCTCATGTTTCGGATCTAGGATGTTAGTTAGAAATTCATCCTATCTTAGTTTTTGGAAGATTTTGGAAAAAACTGGACTCTCAAACATATGCATGTGAAGTTTCCAAAAATGGAAAAATTTGACAATTTTTGAAAACTGCCAAATCTGGTAAAATCTGATTGTCAGCATCTTACGTCACCTAGTTAAAACCCTTGAACTTGGTTTAAGATTAATACCATCACATCCTTTGACCCAATCCTAATCTGAGCTTGACCTAAATCCCAATTTGAGCTTTTTTCCATTTCCATCCAAGATCTAATATCGTAACAAATCTTAAGATCCCTTCTTCCATCTTCTTTAAATCCATCTAATTTACCTTTTCATCATCTTTTCCTTCCTTCTAATCATCCATTCCCATATTTTCAATCCGTATCCATCCCATATAACATCATGAATTCTTATCCTTCACCAATGCAACCAAAAATAGTAGTCAAGGGAAACCCTAATTATGTTGACGACGATAATGAGAGCCTTGTTGATCAAGAGGTATATGAAATAGATCCCCTCAACGCTATCATTGCTAGCAAGCTTTTCCCAAGTGTCACCCAAAACCCAATCATCCCTTTGAGATACCCCTTCATGTCTTCCTCCATTCCTAATAACACTCCTTATGCTACCTTTGACAAGGGATATACATTATATTCCTCACCCGCATCTCCATCATATCCTTCCTCTACATCATTTTATTTTCCAACACCCACATCGTATTATCCCAATCTTCCTATCCTAATCTACCATCCCAATACTCCTATTACAATCCCCCATCCATGTCCCCCTATCCTAATCCTGCTTACCAGTCTTCCCATCCTAATCCTACATCCACACCTTCTTATCCTAATCCACCACCCACATCTTCCTATACTAATCCACCATCCACATCCTCCTATCTTAATCCATCATCTCACTCTTCCCATCCTAATCTGTTGTCCCAATACCTTTATTGTAATCCACCACCCACATTCTCTTGTCCTAATCCACCATCTATGTCCTCCTATCTTAATTCACCATCCCAATCTTCCCATACTTCCTCCAACATCAACCCACCATCCACGACTTCCTATTCTAGTTTTCTCTCATGATATTCTTAGCTTAACCCTCCATCTAATCCCAATCCCCCCTCCAATCCTAATCCTCCATCCAATCACGTTCCTCAATATAATCTTAGTCTCCCACCTGTTGGTATGTGGCGACTAATCATGCTATACTGTAAAGCCCATGGTATACTATACACCCCGACATGTATCCTTGCTAAGGTTCAGGGGCAGCAGCCCCTGAGAAAAAATTTCCTCCTACTTTTTTGTGTCATCACTGAAAAAGGGAAAAATCCAATTTTGTAGAACCCAAAATCTGGAAGCTTCTAAGCTTGTTAAAAATGGGTTTGGATGGGTGTTACAGTATGACGAAAAACATGATTATTCGCAAGATTGTAATAAGTTTTGCACTGGATAATAAAAGTATTGGATGGCTATTGTTTGGTGGATGTAGTCCAGATTGGGTGAACCACATTAAATTATTTGTGTTATGATTTATTCTGTGTGTGTTTTAGTTTCTTTGTTTATTAATTAATTCTGCATTTAATTGTTAGATATTTTCCTTTCTAACCCTATCACCACCAATCCCTAATCCTTTGTCTATTCCCACCACCCCAGTTAAGCCTAGAATATGCACAATTCTCACTCCAAAATTTCTCCAAGGACTCATGACAAAGAAGATATCCCCAACTCCACATCTTGAAGTCACAGAACCATGCCATCCCAATCCATCATCCACAGTCACTGGTGATAAGACCCTTCTCCATACCACACCTATCATCGATGTTACCACCCCTAGCACCACTCAAATCGTTGAAACCATCACACCTACCAAATCCATTGAACCCCCATCTCCTACTCCGAGAGTTGTCAAACCCATTGACGACACCCAAATCCAATCCACTCCTCCTACTCCTAGATCCACCCAATCCATTAAAGACACCCAAATCCAATCCTCACTCCTCCCACTCCTAGTACCACTGAAATTCATTCTCACGAACTTCATGAATCCTCCATCGCCCCATCTCCCCCACTTGAGGAGTCCCTTCGACACTCCATCGTCATGCCACCCACACATGAAGAGTCATGCCAAGAGCTTGATCCAAAGCATACCAACATATCCCCTTCTCCACATCAAGATCTTGCCATCCCATCTAGTCCACCTCAAGATCATAGTCCCCCACCCATTCCATGCTATGATCTTGTTGTCACTCAAGATCCAACCACTCCATTTCTTAAGCCTTTATCACCCACTACCACAAATCCAGATTTTATCATATCACCTGATCCCTCTTCTGATCCCTTACCACTCACTCCTCTTGATCAGAATGTTGCCACCCCATCATCTCCATCTCATGATCCTCCATTGTCGCCTAGCCCTACCATCCCAACACCATGTTTATATCCCCTCGACACTCACATTCATCCATGGTGGTCTCCTTGCAGAAGAAAAACAAAGCATATATACCACTCATCCTCCTCCGCCTAATAATAGACTCGCATCATTTTTCCAGAATAACAAAAATCCTATCATAGATTGAATGCTCAAGAGCATGAACTACCAAGGAAAAGGCTTAGGCCTTCATGAGCAAGGTATTTTGGAGCCCATATAGGCCAAAGAACACTCCTATACATGAGGTCTTGGATGTACTACTTGTGACTCAAAATCCAAACATGTTGGTACAACCTCCACATACCATCAATGATCCTCTTCTAAAAGAATAAGAAGCTCCTCCATCACTCCACCAAATCATTTGTCTCTATCCCCCCTCCATCACATCACCTCAAAACAACCATACATATTCCTCCTCCATTTTCTCAATCCATTTTAGGACCTTATGTCCCTCCATCCACCATCTCTTGTCCTTCATATACTCCATCCATTTTGGGTCCCTATATCCCTCCATCCACCATCACATATCCTCTGGGTCCTAAGTCCATTATGGGACCTTATACCCAAAAATCACCCCCTCCATCTCGTCCTATTCATCCTTTCATCCATCCACCACCTATCCATGTTATCCATCATAAACATCCCACTCGCATACTCCCTCATCAGGATAAAAAAAGGCACGTACCTATACCCCCTTCATCCACATATCATCCCCAAAATCCTACCATGTTTCCTCCACATCATCCATCTCCTCGCATTCATCCCATTGCTACTAAAAGCACTTTGGATTCCAAAGTAAAAATGTAAATATATAAACATCCACATGAATCTAAAGCTCCTCATGTCCCCTTTAAAGGACAAAGTGAAGAAAGGAAAAATCAAATTTGTAGGCCGTAATGGCCCACTAAAGCAAAGATCAAAACTATGTGGGTCCCAAAGAAAAAAGATGAAATGCCTTCAAATGAAACATCCATAACAACATCCAAAGTTGCTAATCCAAAAGCTAATCATGCAAATCCTTCATCTCCTAAATCTATTTTGGGTCCTTATGTCTCAAAATTCACTATCCCATCTCCTCCATTATCCCTACATTCTTCGTCCATTAATCCTCCTGTCCTTTCGCATCCACCACCACATGTGCCATTGTTGGTCCTAAACACCTTCCCCCATCACACATCCACCCCATCCTTCCATCCATACACTTTCCAACATCCCATCCATTATCCCACATATATCCCACATCAAATCCCCCTAATCCATTCCCTTGCATAATCCATCCATCTTCATAACTAAGGTTGTACCAACATCTAATAGTCACTTAACATATAGGCTCTTATTACCTCATATGGAACTTGATGCTTGAGTCCATATATCCCTTTATTGTATGTATTCCACATCCACTCATCCACATCCTTATCCTTATCCATATTCATCTGCATATTATCCCAAAAAAAAATCAAAAATACAAAAAAAAAAGCAAAAATTGTCAAAAAAGAAAAAAATAGTAAAGAGAAATAATTCGTCCAATGGTGAAAACTTGGAAAAATCTAGTAAACAAGAATCATGTGTAAATCCCCCCATCCAATTTACTTCCACACTTGAGGGCAACTACATCCCCTTCACCCATCTCCTTCATCCCACCTATCTTACGCATCCTTCTTGTCATATCCCATTTATCGCAATCCCTCCATCCTCCTTGCGATCTTGATATAGATAGAGGAAAACATATACACATGCTTTGGAAACCTCTTGGCATATATTCCCCTCACTCAAGTACACTATCCTATTCCTCATCCTACCCATCTACATTCCTTACTACCATCAATCTCCCTTCCTTATCCATGCATCCTATCCATATCCATCTCACTCCCTTATTTTCCCGTCCTTCTATTTTCCATCCTTCCTGCCTCATCATGCATGACATATCTAGAGTGGGGAATCTCCTTATGTGTGACATATTCCTTGGAGACATCATTCATCCATCATGTTACCACCTCCATCTCCCCATCCTTATCTATCCATCTACCTAGCCAATAACCTTTTCCTCATCAAAATCCTTACCCCTCTATCCATCCCTTACAACATCCCTTCCATCTCCCCATCCTTATCTTTTGATCCATCCAAACAATCCTTTCCATCCTTTTCCCCATACAATTGTGTATCCCTTTATCCTTCCATCCTAGCATATTTCCATCTCCTTATCTTTATCTATCCATCCCTTCATCTCTATCCTCAACCCATCTCATAATCCCTTGTCATTGGTATCTGGCTATAGCCTACCCCTTCATGCAACCCAATGCTATCTATCTCATTTTCATCAATCCCAACTCTTTCACACCTCTTTCTAATCTACTATCACCTTTCATCTCTCATATATCCATTGTATCCTCTTCCCAATTCATCTTTTGATGATTTGGCCAACTATCCCATCCCTGAGCTTTACCTAATCCACATCTTATTCATATCACCGCCATCCTATCCAACAGGTCTATCTTGTCTCACCCTATCGGTCCCATAATTTTATCCACTTATCGTGGTTATCTCATCATCCCTTATCCATCGTTTGTCTTTGGTGTTTTGTCGAACTACAATTTCCCCTGCACTGTCACGTAGGCAAGGTTGATCATTTGATTTTCCCTTGGGGATCTTTTGAACTTTCAAAAAAACCACATGGAACCTAGTTAACCAACACAAAAAATTTCAAAGTTGAAATAAAACCATAAATCCATTCTAACCATTGATCACTGAAACCAAACTTCTTTATTATTAGCATTAATATCCATCAACAAACGCAATTGTAAGATTTACTTATATAAAGTTTAAGGATCATAGATTTCTCTCTTGAGCTTTCTATCAAATTAATTATCTCATTTGCAATGATGATAGCTTCCATAATGTCTCTTCTAGGAGTGAAACCACTTTTCTCTGAAGATATAATGTTAGGTAACACAAGCTTCAACCTATTAACCATATCCTTCTCAATTATCTTGTAAATTATGTTACACAAGGATATTGGTATGAAATCGATAAAGGAAGAACTATCTTTATTCTTAAGAATTAGGACTAAGAATGTATTGTTTATGTTCTTCATGATTTTCCTCTTCTTCCCGTAATCCTCCACTATCTCCCATGTGTATTTTTTAATGAAATTCCAACATTTTTGAAATAAAAATGTTGAAAATTTGTCAAGGTCAAGCGATTTGTCAAGGTGGAGTGTGAATGTGGTCCTCTTTATTTATTCCATGGTGGAGGGCGCCATTAGCATCACATTCTCCTCTTGGGATATCAAGGCAAGAATATCTGTAGCTAAAGCTTCTATATTGAGTGAATTCACCGTATCATCAAGAGCCATTTTTAAAAAAAAAATTATATCACTTCGTTTTGAATTGCTTGGCTTGTATGCAACTTTTCTCCCATCAAAGACACAATTTCACCAATCCTATTATGCACTCTCCTTGTTCCCCTTATATATTTATACTTATTTGGATTTGCTTCTCCAAAATAGCTCCTCTTAAGCTAGTTCTTCAACATGTTCAATAAGCAACCTTTTTTTCTTTCGTATAGTATGTGTTGTACATGTCATGTAGTCTAACCCTTTGGTTTAATGCTAGCAACTCCTACTCTATTATGTATTTTTCCTCGAAGATGTTCTTTAATGATATTTTGTTCCAAGCTTTAAGCTTTTCTTTAATATGGTTTAATTTCTCCATGAACATGAAACTTTTCATCCCTGACCTCATAAGAGCATTCATCCACCACTCTTCTAGGAGATCAAATAAATATTTTTTACAAAACCACATTTTTTCAAATTTGAAGCTTGTAGGTGTTTCATCTGTTCTAATTACTGGTTTGACTAGGAAATGATCAAATCTAGAATATGGGAGAATTGAGGCCTCCTACGATATAAGAGTTTAACCAATTCCTAAATAACAAGAATCTGTCAAGTCATCCTGATAAGTTTGAAAAACCCAAACACCTATTCATCCAAGTATAATTCCTATTCTTTGTTTACAAATCTATTATCCCATTTGTTGTCACAAGGATTTTGGAATCTTTAAGGGTAGTGTTTTCTTAAAACAATCCTCCACTTTTATTTTGCAAACTTAGAATGGCATTGAAGTTGTCCCCTAAGATCAATTTTTATCCTATAGTTTTTGAAATGTGTGTGGAGACAACTTCCCACAATATTTCTTTCTCCTTAGTTTTTATTGGCTCATAAATTTTAAAAAGAAAAAAATCCAAATAAAGGGTATTGCACTTTAACTTACATATTTTCCAATTTGTTTCAATGAAGCAATTGATCACTATTACTTTCTTTGGGTTCCATATAATAGTCAATCCACCAAAACATTTGACCACTTCAAAGATTAATACCAACCATCCTTTGCAGTGATACAAACATGGATGCTTCTTTTGCTTTCAATTTTGTTCCCTATAATACGATTATATCAACCAACATTAATTCCAAATGGTGCTTGGTCATGAACTGTTTGTTAGGGGCATTAAGGCCCCTAATCTTCCATGTTGCAATATTCATGGCTCTCTAAGGAGAGTATTCCTCTCTTAGATCTCAACAATTATTCTTTAATATTAGATAATCCTTTCTCACTTGTCATTTCCTCTCTCTTCTACTTATTTGATTTCCTCGCTTTATTTTTCCCAAAAATAGAATTTTGATTGAGGAGATTCAAAGCAAATTAACATATAAATCTTGGATCTATGATGTCTATTTCATCCTCTTTCGATTCTTCCTCCTTAGAAAATGCTCTCCATCATATCCCACCTTTTTTGATGGATTTTGAGCATCTTCTTAATTATTCGATTCAAATGGTAGGGTAGGGCTCAGTGTCTCCTTTTTTAGGGTATTGAAACTTTTTGGTTAATATTTTGGCTTAAAGTCCTTCATTGGAGATAGCTCTTGGATATGTTCTAGTTGCTTTTCCCTCCACATGTATTTCACTGGCTAGGTTTTTTAGAAATTGATGATAAGCATCCTCGTAGTGGTCCCTCTTATTACATTTGAGACAAAATAATTTTTGTGTTTCCTTTTTTATCTCTTGCTTCTAAATTCCAATGATTGTGTGAAGTTTAACCGATGTTGGGATGCCTTTGATTGCCATCATTTACATTTGGGCATATATTGAGGTTTCACCATTGTGCAAGTCAATGCTTAGGGTTTTCCTGATTAAATCTCCATTTCTTCTCAAACATTCAAAATTCACTAGATCAATATACAAAAGGTAGATTGTAGAGCTTGATCCAAATTGAACCTTCATTAGGGTTGGATTTTGTGGATCAAAGTTCATAACCCATTTCTACAAATATAAATAGGAATTTCTAAACTTCCAAATTTCTTTCTTTAGAATGTTGCCTCTCTCTCCTTCCGATTCAAACACAACAACAACAACAAAAAACCCCTTGGAAGCAAATTCACCATCAAATTTTCTTTCCATTGTTTATTGATTCATTCTCTAATTGTGTACCTTATAAATTTTGTTCCTAGGAATTTGACGATTACTGTCATCCTCTCCAATTCGGTAGCATCATTACATACTATAGAGGATACATCTATCACTTCCTCATAATTATTTTTGCCAGTACCACCATGATCCACCTTTTTTGCTTTCTTCTATGCTACTATCCAAATTCTCCATTTTCCTTTAGTTTATTAATGCCATTTTTTTTATAAAATTTCTTATAATTCATCAATAAAAAAAAAATCCTGAAATAGATAGATTCACTACAAAAATTGATGCAACAAGCCAAGATTTGTGAGGATTTTATATAATTTGATGAGTCCATATATTAGTTAGTTTTTATACCTTTTATGCATGCTTATAGACATTACCGAGACATTTATCCTATACATGTTCATACATTAAGCTATATTCTATGCTTATTATGCAAACCCTGAACTTGGTTTAAGTATATGGAAATATGGTTATGATATGATGATGCATGATTTATGTGTGGATATGTATGAATTGTGATTGGATATTTGTGCTTAGTCATGTTTTTTGGTATTGTCTACATGTTTTGTGAACTAGCCCCTTGCATCCAAAGGAGGCACTATAGCCTGCAACAACTGCAAGATGTAGCCCACAGTCGAAGGAGTTCCTAGACAACGAAATAGGGGATATCCTAGAATAAACTGAGTGCAGTAACTACAGCATGGAGGAACTCAATGAAGGTGATTATGCATCATTATGACGTTCAATAAAGGCATTGGAGAAGGAAGAACCCCGTTACCATTGGGATTCTAACATAACTAATTTTGAGTGTTTCTCGTTCTAGTTCTATTACAATAGAGTCACAATCCAACTTGGACTCTTATTATTTTCTAGTTGTAGTTTAGATTTAACTAAATATTTGTCACTCTTTGAAATCTAGGGAGTGGTAATTAATGGTTTCAATTTAGAGTCTTATTTTGAATAAGCTCCCCCATGCCTACATGTATAGCTGGAAGGTTGAGTCTCAAGTTAGCTAGTTAGTCTGTTTTTAGCTAGTTAGTTAGTTTATCATTTGATAGTGAATATTGTTACTAGATACTTTCAGTTTTCAATTGTTATATAGACCATGTTTATTGTGCAATTATGATTTCATGAACAAGATCTTTCAGTAGAATCTTATGTAGTATTTTGGAGTTGTGCAATGAATGAATTTGAGTTATTATGACTCTGTTGGATCTAATAAGTTAGATTTGGTTTTAGATTAGTGAAGACAACTACTTGAGCAAGGGCCACTCAAAGTAACTATCATTCACTCCTTTATTTCCAGTTATTTCATTTCTATTTAGTAGTTACCTCATAATTGCATGATTGTTAGATAGATTCTTCATGTCACAGTTATCAATAATTCTTGCTTCATAATGTTGTAATCAATTGATTTTGTTGTACTCTAGAGTGTAGTATAGGTTTAATTAATAGTTCATTCAATTTCCAACATTCATTTCTGAACGATAGTTAGCTATAGTCGTATATTGTAGGTACCCATAGCCATAAAGACAACTTTACTTGCTTTACTGTTTTGCAGTCTTATGATTTTCCAACAAGTATAATACCTTTACTAGAATGATTTAGGGGAAAGTGCACAAATTTGAGTCCATGAAACGTGGAATTTTTTTCCTAAGCCAAAAAATTGAAATCGTCTTTGCAAAAACGGGATCCCGATTTTTAAAAATCAGGATCTTGTTTAGCTTCAAGATCCTGAGCCTAAATACAAAATGGGATCCCGCTTTTTAAAAATCGGGATCTCGTTTCCTATAGGATCCCAAACCAATGGAGAAGGAATGAGATCCTGATTACTACAAAATAGGATCCTGATTTATAAAAATTGAGATCCCGTTTTGTAGAAATCAAGATCATGTTTTATAATGCTATTTATTTTTAAAAAAACAAACATAGTTCATTTTACAACGGATGGGATCCTGAGTACAGGCGATAGCGACCCCCACAAACAGCTCCAAGTTCCCGCCCACGCCCCTTTTTTTTGCATTTTTCCATTTTTTATTGAAATTGTGAAGAAAATAAGTGAATTTAGCATTTTTTTTTAATTTATTTCACGTTTTGAGCATTTTTTTCCTGTTATAGTAGAAATAAGTAATTGTAAAAATAGAATTAAAAAATGCAATGAAACCTAAATATTTTTTAATATAAATGAAAAAATGAACCTTGAATTGTGTTTTACAAAAAAAAAAAAACTTTTGAAACCTAAATTGTTCAATTAAACCAAAAAAATTGAATTTGAAAACCCTAATTGAAACGAAACAAAAAAAATTGCATTTCAAAACCCTATAAATTGAAATGAAATAAAAAATTTGCATTTGGAAACCCTAATCAAGCTTTTTGAAACCCTGAATTCAAATCAAATGAAAAAAATTGAATTTGAAAACCCTAGTTTGAACTAAAACGAAAAAATTGCATTAAAAACCCTAATTGATTATAAATTGAAACCCTAAATTGAATTGGAACAAATTTTTTTTTTAAAACCCTAAATTGAAATCGAACAAATCATTTTTATTTTGAAAACTAGGTAATTTCAAGCTCAAAAAAAATTCATTTGCATTGCTTAAATGTTTTAAATTTTATTTGCATTGTATGGAAGAAACGATATGTTAAACTTTAGTTTCAATGTTAAATTATAATTAGATTAGAAAACAATATGTTAAAGAATAGTTAAAATTCATAAATTTTATCAATGTTTTTTTGCAAATTTAGTTAGCAAATTCGTAAATCTAAGCACATACAATCGATTCCAATTGGCACTAACTTGCAAGTCTAAATTATTCCAAGAGCCACCCAAACTTCACCCTAAGTTTGCTAAACCCTAGACCCTAAACTGTAAAATCTAAACCCTCAACACTAAAGAATTTGAATTTTGTCTTAGGACCTTAAAATGAAATTTGGTTGCCTTAAAAATCCTCTGTTGTCACCATTCAGTAGAGCTTTTTGTAATGTTTTCACTTATTTGAACACATAATATAAAACCTTTTGGTTTCTACAAGTTTATGAAGAGTGGATGATCACTCTCTATGACACTTAGACATGATCATTAGGGATCTAAATCATTAGAAGAAAACTTTATTCTATTATATCCACAAGATAGGAGAGCATGAGTGAGAGTGCTATGGGTAAATTTTCTTTCATTGGACATACCTATAATTATGTAGGTTCAATGCCAAGAATGGGTCTATTTGATAGATTTATGAAAACTATTATGAATATCTAGAATACCATAAAAGTATAATTATAGAAATTCCAATTAGAAACACTTGGGTATATATCATATGGTATTTAAATCTAGTAAGGTGTCTATTATATAGGAGAGTTGATAATACATGGAAAGAGGTTTGTATGGGAATATATGTACTAAGAAACACATACCATGACCTCTATAGGATTTTTAAGATGTGATCCTAGATAATAATCCACCCATCCTCAATCATAATGGATTCTTTAGCAATTAAGAGAGATTCAATAACCATAAAATTACCTATATTTTGATACTATATAGATTTATGTGGAAGGATAGAAATGCATCAATAAGGAGACCAAGATGGAACCATTTAACACCTAAGGTACACCTATTACATGGGAAAGGGAGGAGGTACATGATGATAGGTTGGAGGAACTATGCTATTATTACAATAGAGATAGGAGGAGGATTCATATTATGCTCCTATAAATAAGAGGTTAATTTAGAAGATTAAAAGAACTAGATAATAACAAAGGAAATAATTCTATAGAGGGAGTGAGTGGGATTGTTGGAAATATACAAGGAGAGAGGTGAAGGTCCCAACACCTACATAGAGTCCCACACAAAATACACCAATCTAGGCATTTCCTATAAGGATCAAGATCCATGTGAGAAACCTCTTTATTTTTGTATCTTCTCCATATGTGTATTTATTCCTTTATTATGTGATTAAAATTATGTATGATATAACTTATTAATAAGTGATTACAAGTATAATTATTAAAATATTTCATATTTATTTTGATATCCTCTAACGTAGGAGGAAATTTTTACTTGTTTTGATAGATGTATGTTATTTTTGTGATATGTATAGATTGATTCATTTTTAACATGATACTTTTTTTTATTAGAGGGGTAAACACTTTTGACCTAGAGCTAGATGGAACCAATGAGGTCATAGTATGACTAAATTTGGACCTCACTAGACATCTAGATCCCCTTAAGCCATCCTATCACCCTAAATCGTAAATCAATTTCTTAAGGGGTCCCAATATGACATTTCTTAAGGGGATCAAAGAAGTTCTTAAAATTTGGTGAAGTTGCCCAAGGCAACCAAATTTAACAATAATAAGATCGTGCAAGATTATAATATGAATGATATTTCATGATCTAGGTTGGTCAATTGAAACAAGAGCTATCTCAATCAACTATTCCACAAGAAAATGTTCTTCACTAACTTGCAAGTTCATTATATTCCAAGGGGCACCAAAACTTCACCTAAGTTTTGTAAACCCTAAACCCTGAACTCTAAAATCTAAACCCTAAACACTAAACCATTCATTTTTTCCTACCTGACCTTAAAGTGAAATTTGGTTGTCTTAGGAAAATCCACCAAATTTCATTCCCTTATGCCATGTAATTTTGTCATAGTATCTTACTACATATATCCCATTAAGTTATCATATTACCCTAAACCCTAAACTCTAAACTCTAAACCCTAAACCCTAAAGCCATCATTTTTTCTTAGGCTCTTAATGAAATTTGGTTTCCTTAGGAAACTCCACAAAATTTCATTCCCTTATGCCATGTAATTTTGTCCTAGGATCTTACTACATGTAGATCCCCTTAAGCTATCCTATTACCCTAAACCCTAAACTCTAAAGTCTAAACCCTAAACCCTAAAACCTTCATTTTTTCTTTAAAGGCTCTTAATGAAATTTGGTTGCCTTGGGCAACTTCACCAAATTTTATTCACTTGAGCCATGTCATTTTCTCTTAGGACCTCACTAGACGTAGATCCCCTTAAGCCATCCTATCACCCTAAATCATAAATCGATTTCTTAAGGGGTCCCTAATATGACATTTCTTAAGGGGATCAAAGAAGTTCTTAAAATTTGGTGAAGTTGCCCAAGGCAACAAATTTAACAATAATAGATCTAGCAAGATTATAATATGAATGAGATTTCATGATCTAGGTTGGTCAGTTGAAACAAGAGTAGATCTCAATCAACTATTCCACAGGAAAATGTTCTTCACTAACTTGCAAGTTCATTAAATATTTCAAGGGGCACCAAAACTTTACCCTAAGTTTTGTAAACCCTAAACTCTGAACTCTAAAATCTAAACTCTAAACACTAAACCATTCATTTTTTCCTACCTAACCTTAAAGTGAAATTTGGTTGTCTTAGGAAAATTCACCAAATTTCATTCCCTTATGCCATGTAATTTTGTCATAGGATCTTACTACATATATCCCCTTAAGTTATCCTATTACCCTAAACCCTAAACTCTAAACTCTAAACTCTAAACCCTAAAGCCATCATTTTTTCTTGGGCTCTTAGTAGAAATTTGGTTGTAGGAAACTCCACCAAATTCATTCCCTTCCATGCCATATAGTACATCCTAGGATCTTACATGGCAGATCCCACCCAAAGCTATCCTATTACCCTAAACCCTAAACTCTAGAAATTCCTACAAACCCTAAACCCCTAAAGCCATCATTTTTTCTTTAAAGGCTCTTGTGAAATTTGGCTGCCTTGGGAGAATCTTCTGGAAATTTTATTCACTTGAGCCATGTCATTTTATCCTAGGACCTCACTAGGCATAGATCCCCATAAGACATCCTATCACCCTAAATCATAAATCGATGTCTTAAGGGGTCCTAATATGATATTTCTTAAGCGTGTCAAAGAAGTTCTCAAAATTTGGTGAAGTTGCCAAGACATCCAAATTTAGCTAATAATAAGATAAAATTGAAAGAATTATAATATGAATGAGATTTCATGATCTGGGTTGAGTGGAGTTGAAACAAAATTAGATCTCAATCAACTATTCCACAGAAAATGTTCAGCTACTAACTTGAAAAGTTCATTATATTCCAAAGGGCACCAAAACTTCACACCTAATTTTTGCTTAGGCAAACCCTGAACTCTAAATCTGAAGCCTAAACACTAAACCATTCATTTTACCTACCCTAACATAGAAGTGAGATTTGGTTGTGTTGGGAAAATACAATTCCATTCCCTTATGCCATGTAATTTTGTCATAGGATCTTACCTACATATATATCCCTTAAGTTATCCTATATTACCTAAACCCTAAACTCTAACTCTAAACCCTAAACCCTAAATCCATCATTTTTTCTTAGGCTCTTAATGAAATTTGGTTGCCTTAGGAAACTCCACGAGGCTACATTCCCTTATGCCATGTAATTTTGTCCTGGGATCTTACTACATGAATCCCCTTAAAATATCCTATTACCCTAAACTAAATAAGAGGTCTAAACCCTAAACCCTGAAAGCCATCATTTTTTTCTTTAAAGGCTCTTAATGAAATTTGGTTTGCCTTGGGAAACTTCACCCAAATTTTATTTGCTTGAGCCATGTCATTTTCTCCCTAGGCCTCCTGGGCGTAGATCCCCTTAAGCCATCCTATCACCTTAAATCGTAATTCAATTTCTTAAGGGGTCCCAATATGACATTTTTTAAGGGGATCAAAGAAGTTCTTAAAATTTAGTGATCAAAGTTGCCCAAGGCAACCACATTTAACAATAATAATATCATGCAAGATTATATAATATTAATAGTTAATTATATTTTCATTTAAGTAACATGTGCCTTAGACATAAATGAGGCTTACATATTTTATCATTTGTATTCAATTATTTAAGGCCATTTATATTGAATTGTTTAAAGGTATTTCTAAAACATGTATCTTACATCTTGAAATTACAAATCTAATGCAGGTTCACTCATATCTTAAATATCACATGGATCCATTCAATAATATTCACAATCCACCTCCACGCCATCCAACTCCACCACCTTCACCTCCACCTCCACCCACTCCACCTCGTAACCCCCCACCTCCACCACCTAAAATCAATGAACATGCTCGTTTGCAAGCACAAATCAATGCCAATGTTAGAACCATCCAAGATCAAATCAACATTATTCAAAATGAAGAATGTGCCACACCTCATGTGAGGATGTTTGCATCTAGGATGCAAACCCTTGTTGATGTTGTCATGGCTATGGATGGGATCTTAGATGAGCATCGACGATGGCTAGAGGAGAGGAGAACTTCCAATTTTGAAAAGGAAAACACAAAGAAATGAAGAGATGCAGTAGAGAGCCACAGTAGTTTATAAATTAGTCAATAAATCATAATTTACAAACAAAAGCAATCTATTTATATACCAGAAAGGATAAAATTTTAGAAATAGAAACAATACCATAGAATTAGAGGGGAATAAAAGCATTAATAAATTCTACTCATGTGCTTATCTAACACTAATTTATAAGTTTCAAAAACAAATATGATATCTTAGGGGTTATATCGTAAGGGACTATAAAGAGTCTGGGACGGTGTGGGGTTAGGGAGTCTCAAAGTCCTGTAAAACATGCCAAGAGATAATATTTTAAAGTAATAGAGATATCTAAAGTCTCTCCTTATCTAAAGGGAGATACCAAAGTCAAAGAGATATCTAAAAGTCCTGTAAAATATCTTAAAGATGTTTTAAGGGGTCTTAAGGGGATGTCTAAAGGGGTCATAATATAACGTCTTAAGGGGATGTCTTAAGGGGTCTTAAGGGGATGTCTAAAGGAGTCATAATAGAATGTCTTAACGGGTCATAATAAAATTTCTTAAGGGGATGTATTAAGGGGTCATAATACAACGTCTTAAGGATATAATTGATTTAACAATAATCTATGCATGATATTTAGTGATTATACGATTAGACATAAAGTTTCAAAGTAGGAAAACATGCACATTTAACAAACAAAATATATAGAAGATTGATTTGATACATAAAAGTACATAGAGTATGTTTAATTTTGTAAGTATGTATGTACATATATGTCATCTCAAAACAATGTTTACAAAATTTGGATATGCCATCTCAAGAACATTTCAAACTCGTGGCTAGAATGTAGTAGGTCTTCACACCACCTGATATCAAAAAGGTACAAGCAATATCAATGAAATCATCAAAACATACATATTTTAATTTATATAAAACTATCTATGTATGAGAGCTCGGTACCTACATTTAAAAGAAATTATTCCCATGAGATGTTTGTAGGTTGAATCGGGCATCCTCCTTTTTTTGTTTGAAATGTGAGATTAATGCAATGATGGCTTTATGATACAAAAAATGACAATAAATCAATTTTAACTAGTAATGTCCAAGCAATATCAATATGTAATCAAAAAATGTATTTAAATATAATTTAACTAATAATTACCTATTTTTACCAAGTATTCCATGTTGACTAGGTTGAATTTGCATGGACTAGATCCTTTTTGTGATTATTCCTTAAGGATGTATAGAAGGACAATTTAAATCAATTTCAACTAATAGCATAGCGATGATAATACAAGCATGCAATGTATTTGAGTTATCAAGGCTAGCTATATTTACACGTATTTTACTTATTCCATTGTACCATGCATCCTCCTCCTTTTTACAGTAATGTCTATATGATTTGACTTATCAACATGCTAGAAATTGACCATAGCACTTTTGAAGGTCTTCCGCGATACGCTCTAGTTTTATATTTACACAAATGTGAATAATGTATGTAACATAGTTTCATAGTCTTGAATCGCGGAGTAGACCATTCTTTCTTCTGGTATTTTAGTGGCAGGTGATAACCACCATAAATCCTATGAAGAAACATGTTCAAAAACCATCATCATTGGTTCTCAAAATTTTCTTAAGGGGATCAAAGACTTGTTCTAAAAAATTGCTTAAGGGGATCTAAAACTTGTTATCAAAATTTGCTTAAGGAGGTGTCTTAAGGGGATCACCGTACCTGTTGGATAATGAAATCCATCATCATATTCTCCAGGTGTTATTAACTTATGTTTAGTTTCCACACAACGAGCCAACCAATATTGTGTTTGCTCTTCATTCCCCTTAGGTGCAATAACAACATACACATGTCCTGCCAACAAAATTCGATTTAATAACTTGTGCATATCCATATAAATAATTTAGTATTACAAAAACCAGCAATAGAAATTGAAATAAAAATAGAAATAAATTGAATTAAAATTACCTTCTTGTACAAGGGTCTGAAACCTGGTCATATCTTTGAACGAAACCACTGATAACTTTTCTTTAATGGTTCTTATGTGATTTATAGCCTGTAGAGTCTAATCTGACGATCTTTGCTCCTAACTATTCAACCCATTACGTATTTTCACACATGTTTAATCTTGGACTAAAACTAGAAAAAACATACAAGCTCCCTTGTTAAAATGGTCATGTACTTGTTTGTCACACTCTAAATATGAATGCCATTTAGTAGATCATTGGTGTCTCTGAAAATCCAACTCTGGGTACAATGTTCTCTTCTTCCACCAACCAAAGAATGCGATGAACTATAGAGTAATCCTTTCGAACGAGGGTGTAGATAATCTTCTATTACACCAATCAACAATCTCACGCGCATCTTTAAATTTTACTGAATCCTCAAATTTTAATTGTTCTCTAGCAAGAATTCTTGTGACACGCGCACCAGCTCCATCATGTTCTCCTTTGCCATGCCCAGCTTCAAAAAAAATCCATATATGCTGGACATTAAGTTCCTTGTGAACCCTACTTAACCAATAGAACATTCTAGCATTCTTGAATTGCCCCATACAATTATCTGACCATATGAGGTGTTCTTTCACATGGATTCCTCTATCTCTTAAATTTCTATAAAATATACTAAAACAATATTGAACAAACTTTAACAAGTGTAACCGATTGTCACTCAAATAAAAATGATACTCTCTGAAAACTTTTCTATCATCCTCAATGCTATCATCTGCATGTCTATAAACAATATGGACAAACATAGCTACTTGCACTGAATTATAATATTGAGATTGAATTTCCTCTTGCGGAGCGAGAGTATAATTCTCTGCAAAATCAACCACTTAAAGTATAGTACCAATTGGAAATGTGTTTCTACATGCGCAAAATTGGCCATCAAGCCATTGAGCATGTTCAGAGTGCATGACATATTTTGTTACAATTTTATTCTTAAATTCACTCATGAATGCATGCACTAACTTTTTCTGTAACTAAATCACAACGCTTTCCTATTTTTCCATCTTTTAAAGAATAGTGAACATTCCTGAATCTTTTGACATCTACCAATTGTTGTCCAAAATCATGATCAACACTTTCATGCAAACAAATTCTTAAAAATGAAAGATTTCAAGTTAATGCATTGTCCATAAATACAAGAACTTAAATAAAATAATTTATCATTAGATTTTTCACAAAACAAACCTGAAATAAACTCTCTTATTGCTTCAGGTGGCATATCAATACCACAATCTTGTATAATCATGTTAGTATGCAAGGTACAATGTATATATCAAAAAAATCATAAAAATAATGAAATTGAACATGTATTTTACAACAACAAGATATTTGTTATTAATTTTTACATACCAGGGTTTACATTTTTCAAAAGACCTTTGACTTATTTTAATATTACAGGGTAACACTAAATCGCTACAAAATTTTCTATAAAATTCAGTTTGTGTTGTATCTAATAGGTGTTTTGGGTGAGGATCGCAAACTTTGGACCCCACCCTTAATTTTAAAACATCTATAGCATTAGATGAAACCCTAGTATTATCATGCCAATATTTTTCAATCAAAGATTTAATTTCAACATTCAATTTTATATTAGACCTCGGTAGTCGTCCACTGAAACTCCAACATTTGATTGATAGGATCATTTTCTATACTTTCTCTTCTTTTTGCCACTCTTAGTAATGTTTTAGGATGTATTTTTAAAACTTCACTAATATTTCTTACCATTCTTTTATTCAAAGTTGCTTTATTAACTATAGCAGTTGTTATAGCTCTTCTTGTTGCGTTTTTATCTTTAGATCGACTATTTTTCCCAATAGATTGAATGGCACTAGCAATAGTAGACATAACATGTTTTAATGATTGATCTTTTCTTTTTGGTTTAACATAAAAGCCTAACCTTTTCATTACTTTCCTCATTTTTTGCATTCTCATCAATTGCATCATTAGTTGACATTGAAATGCAATTTTTTTACGATAAAAGAATTTGGTGTATATTCTATTCGCATGTGTTCTTATTTGCCTCCAAGAAATTTGACTAGGAAGATTATCGAAAACACCACTTCCAATTTTAAAAAAAAGTATTTTCATTAAATTAAACATCACATTCTATATTTTTTTCATCTTCATTTTCATCAACAAAATGGTTTTCATTTTCATTTTCATCAAAAATACAGGTTTTGTTTTCATTTTCAAGAAAATGATCATTTTGATTTTCATTTGCAACAAAATATTTTTCTTTTTCGTTTTCAACAAATTCTATAAAAGTTTCATCTCTCTAAATATCATCAATGTCAACATCATTAAGTCCAACATCTTGTAAAACTTCTACATACAAATTTACCATTTCACTAACATGTGGATTTGAAGAGTACTTGGATTTTTGCATATTGAAACATTCTCCATAGCATTCAAAGAGGGATTTGAAGACATAGTAGGACTTGTTTGTATAATCATATTCTTCTCTAAGTTGACTCCTTGCAAATTAGCTTCATCTACAATGATGGTATCCTCAATGTTTTCATCTTCAATAGTCGTGGAATTGGTTGCTCCACCATCATTCATTGATTTCATTCTCATTCTTCTTTCTCTGTCTTTGTCTCTCCTTCTCTCTATTTGCTTCAACTTCTTGAGGAGTCAATATCTTCCTTCTCTTATTATGAGCTTTATCTCCCATGATTATAAAATTATCAAGCACAAATGAATGTTAATAGTAAAATTATTCAAAATATTCAATCCAAATTGGAAGTTGAATACCTATTAGGACAAAATTCTTCCTCTTGTGTTCCTCAAAACAAGTAGAAAACTAGCACAATTCCACTTTAAAAATTGTTTTCTTCATGCCTCCTTTGAAAAATTCAATCCATATTACAAGTTGAAGACCTTTTGTTCCTCCAAACAAGCACAAAAATAACACAATTCCACTTCAAAAATGGTGTAGATGATGCCTCGTTTGAAAAAATCAACTAAAAATCAAGTTCACCACCTATAAATACAATAGCTCGTGAAAAATAGTTTACTTCTACTACTCTCAGCTGTACATGTGAAGTTGCAGACTTCACAGTAATTTTTTGCAATAAATTTAAATAAAAGAAACGGGATCCCGTTTATAAAAATCGAGATCCCATTCCCCAATATTCAATGTGGGGACTGTTGGAAGGGAAACAAGATCTTGTTTCCCTCCAAACGGTCTGAATATTATAAACTAAGGAACGAGATCTTGATTATACAATGAGATCCCGTTTTATAAAGCGCGATCCCATTTTTTAAAATTTGAATTTCTATTAGCTCTATGGTCTGGTTTTTGCCTAGGATTTTGGTTCAGGAAAAGCATTGGAAATCCGAACCTAGGCTTTCAACCTGGTTTGACCTACAAGTTGAAGGTCCTAACAATGTTAGAGAAAAATACTGACTTTGGACATATGGCTGACGACTTATTTTGCAGAATTTTTTGACGAAATTAAAACCCATTTTAGATGAGACATTGCAGATTCTAAATATGTAATTTATTTTGCAATTGGATTATTTTTTCTATCTTTCAATTAATTTCTAATAAAATTGGTCCATAAACTTTAAATATTAGGGTTTTTTACTATTTTAATAACTTTTGATCAACATAACATTTTGACAAACGGATTGCACGAGAACAAACTTCAAACAATTCTTTTCAATTTAAAAAAAAAAAAAAATTGATAAGTTTAGGTCATCTTATGCATGTCGTACACGACGATTTTTCAAAACGACAAATCTGCCTAATAAAAATTTAACAAAAAAAAAATCAATAAAAAATTACAAAAAAATATCAAGAACAAGCTTTAGTGAGTCACAAATCTTTTCCCAAAAGGATTTAGAAAAATACGATAATTTAAGTCAAAATATGGATGTCGTACACATGCATGATATTGTAAAAAAAAATGACTTTTAAATAGTGGTTTTTAGAAACGCCTATTGAAACTCAATTTGTACAATCTGGGTATTGAAATAAATTACATATTTGGAAACTAGACTCCGAGCACTACATTTTATGATTAATGACTTTTTAAAGATTTCATCTCTAAGTGCTTCAAATTTTAAGGTCAAATGTGTCAAATTCTAAAAATTAGGAAAAACACTTCCACTTTTTGGCCAAAAAGTGGACTCAACTTCTTGCACACACCCTTAGGTAGTTCCAAGTCTTTGAAAGCACACACAGTGCCAATGCCATCACAAGCCTACTAGCCCTAGTCGATAATTCAATAAAGGTCTTTCCAAATGTTAAGTGGACTATTCAGAAAGGTTTTCCCTTTGAATTGTGTGATTACCACCATGTTTACTAGACACTAGTAAGTTTATATTTTATGTGCAATTAATCTATTGATAAAAATACATATTCAATTTAAAAATTAGCAAATAATTTTTTATTTTTTATTTTTGTAAACATATTTTAACAATTGAAAAGGAACAATTATGTATATTCAAACAAGGCTAAATGAACAACTTCCTCTGTATTTTCTCATTAATAAAACCAATATTTTCTAAATTACAAACAATATTTAATCTTCAATAGATTTGAAATAAATTTTAGAGTTGAAAAGCCAATCTTTGTTTGAATGAAGTTGTTTAAATTATTGAATTGTGTTTGTTCTAATATGTTGTGTTTTGTCTAAATAGTTTGAAGAAAATTGCAACAAGATATTCTAGATGATCTTAGCAAAAATTAATTCTATCTTATCAAACAAAGCTACACTAATCTTATTTAAATTTTATTATAAGATGAGAATTATTCTAGATTTAAAGTAAAGAAAACTCTTATAACTAATCTAATTTAACAACTAAATTAATCTACAATAATGAAAATATTTTAATTAAAACAAATATTCTTGAAATACTTTCACTTGGAATAGAGCAAAATCCAAGACATAAGCTATGTTGACATTGAAAATGTGATCCTTGTAGGAGTTTATGGCGAACTCCTCAACACCCTAGGACCACCTACAAGATAAAATAACTTCCACAAGAGAGAAATGATAGAAATATCATGCTATGATTATGGATGTAAGATTGCCAGACTGAATTTGACAATGTACATATGATGCTCTTCTTTATAATGCAAGTTGTGAGATAGGATTAGACAAGATCTTGACACGCGTCTTAATATTGTACAATGAGACAACTACCTCAACAATATTAAATGACTTGGGACACAAGAATTATATGCCAAAAGATAGGTGACAATTTATGCTTATTAGAAAGATTCCTTCCTAATTAATGCTAACTAGAAAGATTCCCTCATATGACTTAAGTGGACTTAACATGTAAATAGGACCTAGATAAGTAAAACACCTATTTACACCAATGCCCTCCTTTAAGTACAACTTAGGGAGTATTATCACGCAAATGACAAAAATATGGGTCCTAACTATGAGGCCATATTAGGTACCCATGTACATATGCAATGAAATCTCTCACAAATGGAGTAAAGGAGAAAACCTAGTGCAGCAAAACTCCTCCCCAAAAGATAGATGAAATACAATAATTCTCTCCATGAAAATGAGAGGAAAAAATTCCATTTGAGAAAAAAGACCCCCCATAAGAGAGACCATTTAGCCTCCCTCAATGAGATAACATGCTACAAAGAAACATTGGAAGTACACTAGTGGAGTAATACTGGAACCTTAATCAAGGAAAGCAAAGGAAAGATAATTCTAATGCTAGAAATCTTGGAATCTCTTTGGAGAAATCCTAGAATCATGATAAAGCAACAATAGTCTTGATGCCAAGGAACACTAGAACACTCTTGATATGCAACAACTCTGGAATCTGAATGAAGCAATAGGGTATAGATCATCGTTCTAGTACTAAAATGAAGTGCAAAGAACAAAATTGCTCCCTCATAACTATCAAAATATCCAATTAATCTCCAAGACACCCATCGAGGCAAGAAATGAAATCACGATATACCTAGGAAAAACCAAGAAAAGTGCATGGATGGCATGATAGAGCTCCTCAATACCTTTCCAATGCCGTAAGAATCGTGGAAATCAGAGATCATAGAAAAAAGTTATGAGCTCAGGAGCCAAACATGAATATCTAATTTCAAACAACAATAAATGCCTCAAAACAACAAAATTTTAGAAAATGACTTACACCATTGCAAAAATAGTGAAGCAAGCTTTCCGACAATATCTCATTTTTAAAAAATGGCCTCCTAGATAGCAAGTTATGATAGTTTGAAAAAAGTTTGATTTGGGCCTCTGGGAAAAAAAATTAGGGCCAGGGGCTAAAATTGGCTAAAGGTTCGCCATATGACCACAACCTACACTATTTGTTACAAAAATAATACCACTAGTTTGTGATAGAGTGGCGACTCTTGTGCACCGTTGGTGGCATGTCCACTGTTGGGGGTGGGGGAGCGGACCCCCAGGGCTAAGCCCCTCCCTAATAGGTGATGGTCATGGGGGGGGGTTGAAACCCTATGACCAAAGCCTCAACTAAAATAAATATGGTTGATGTTTAAAATCAAGCCAAAGTTTAAAACAAAAATTTAATAAGTTTTGCGATAATTAAGACCTACTGATTTTGTACCAACGCGACGAAAGGATGATACTCAAATGTGTCAATAATGATGACTGCGATGTGATAACCAACAAACCTGATACAAAAAAAGAATATGCCAAGTACAATGAATAAGTTGAATGTACAAATCATAGACCTGTAGATGTTGATGACCTGTACGACCCATATAGTGTTGCCAAGTATGGATTTATACGATCGTTTTTTTTACCTGATGCCCCCAATACAAGGTGTCAAAATTTAATGAATTAACAGTTGACCTTAGGTTCTTGAGCCTTCAAACGCAACTAAGGGGGTCAAATTTGACCCAAAGTGTTTCAAAAAATCAGCCACCCCCTAGATTCGACAATTGAAACCCTCCTTCAAACCCTTGTAGATTAGTTAAAACATGATGAAAATTGATGAAACACAAGGCAAACCTTACTTTCTCCAACACCCTGGATTCAATGGTGAGGTGCTTGAAACTCCAACTCACACCCAACAAAAATTTCACCCCAAGATAGGTCCCTCAAATTTGGGAAGGAGTATGCAACACTAAAGCTTTAATACCATGTAGGAGTTTATGGTGAACTCCTCAACACCCTAAGATCACCTATAAGACAAAATAACTTCCACAAGAGAGAAATGGAAGAAATATCGTGTTATTATTATAGATGCAAGATTGTTAGATTGAATTTGATAATGTGTATATGATGCCTTTCTTTATAAAGGCAAGTTGTGAGATAGGATTAGACACGATCTTCACATGTGTCTTAATCCTGTACAATGAGACAAACTTAGGACACAAGCATTAAATACCAAAAGATAAGTGACAATTAATTCTTAAATAGAAAGATTTCCTCCTAATTAATGCTAACTAGAAATATTACCTCTTAGGACCTAAGTGGACTTAACTTGTAAATAGGACCATGTTAGGTAAAACACCTATTTACACCAACAATCCTCGAGAACCTAGTGTTTGATCTATATACCTCTCTCAACTATGCATATCCTTTTAATTGATGGAAAGAAAACAAAAAGCACCAAAAATAACTAGACACTGAGGAAACAAGAGACATATGTAGTTGTACTAACTACTAATTATGACAAATTTGCAAGTTGTTTGGGTTGTAAAACTTAACAATTTGAATTAAATTTGAGTGCTTAGGGGACATAAATGATTGTAATAATGTAGTTGAAGTTGTGATAAAACATGTAGAGAGCTTGGAAGCCTTAGAACAATTTTTCACGAGAATAAGCAAAAGCCTAGACAAAATTCATGAAATCTTACTCCCAAAAATACAAAATTCACAAGAAGAGATGACCCTAAAAATAAAAGAAGAAATGTATAAATAAGGTAAGATCCAATCTAGAACAAACAACTATAGATGAATTAAATATAACATTTTAAAATTTTCTTAAACTCAAGAAGAAATGATGTAAGGGGTGATAATTTAAGAGCATGCAAAGTCTTCACAAATGTAAAATTTAATCATACATGTGCCTCTCTTAGCAATAATTCACTCGTTAGGGTGGACACATGTTTGTTGGGGAAATCATACACTTGTTAGGGTAGACATACTACTTGTTGAGGAAAATTAAAACAAAATATGATAATGTGTAGCTTAAAGGAAAAAATAAATATTTTTAAGCAATGAGAATGTACAAATGCCTAGCAAACTTAAGCAAGTTAAAGCAACATATATGAGGTTCCTAGGTGACTAATTAGACAATTCTACTAGGGTAAAATCAATTGAGTGAGGGTTTAATTTATTTTCAAGTGTCAAAGCTAGGCCATTGAGTCATCATTGGATTGGCATGTATACTGGTTCATTTTAAAGCATTTCCATGTTCTTTTATTGGTATGTGTATCTTGATCATGCTCCAGTTAAGTTTTTTGGTCACTTTGCCTAGCACGGTTTTGCCCCAAATTAATTAATGGGGCAATGCAAGGGGGATAGAGCCCCTTTTGTGGGGTTCGGGGGGACCACCCCCTTGGTAGGGGATTGGGGGCGAAGCCCACAGTGGGGTCTGGGGGCAATGCCCCCCGAAGCAAAAAATAGTCAATTTTAATAAAGGAAATTTGTTGTCAATCACCATTGAAAATTAGTTGAAACTGCTTGAAATAGTTAACATTTTCTTGCATGGTTGGAATTGGAAGTCACATGAGTATGTGTTACTCACAACAAGGAAGCTTGCAAATTAAGGAATGAATAACGTGTGAGGGAATTTGAGAAGTCACAGTTTTGTTTGAGGCACACACAACAATGTGTGAGGAAATTATGAGCGTATATTGAAGTTGCACATTGTAGCATATTGTTGCAGGTTAATGTAATTGAATTTGCTAAAAGTTTAATAAAAAGAATGGACTATTGTTGTTTGTGGATGTAGCTCAAAGGGTGAACCACATAATTTGTTTTGTCTTGCACCTTTGCAAATTCTATTTCTCCGTTGTCATTCAAATCTGCATTATAATTGTTTAATTCATTTGTTTTAATTGCTCCAATCTTGACAAAAAATCCTAACATCTTCTACTAAATTTTCTAGATCTCCTTTGAATTTGTAGGCCTTCAACATATCTTCAAGGCCTTTTAAGCTAGTCTCTTGAAATTGTGTTTCCTTAATCATTTTCAATTCTTCATGTGATTTTTTGATCTATTCTTCCCCCTTTTTCCCTTCATTGTTTGGTTTTTTGTTCCTGGTTATGTGCTTCTTCTTGTGTTTAGTATAACTCTCTAAATCTTTCTCGCATTCTTTTGATTGTTTTGTGATTGCATTTTTTTGGTGAAAGTTTGGGTGCTTTCTTAGAAGATGACCATATTCATGGCAACCACAACACTTGAAATACATACTTTCATAAGCCAAAGTTTGGATCCACTCCATGTCATTTTCTTTGACAATGATGCTCTTTGGAAGGGGAATAATTAGATTGAGCTTGACACATATTTTGGCATATATTAGGAGATCCTTTTTCATGAAAAAGGCTTGAAAATATTAAATGTTGAATCCAAAAAATTGATAATCGCTCCAAAAATATACAGGGACCAAAACTCTCAAGAGAAAGCATAGATGCATACCAAAATTGATGTTGTGATGAACATTTATTCGAAGGGTTTGAAACGCATGTGCTAATGCTTCATGAACAAACCAAAATTCCAATAAAAATAAGGACCTCCACAAAAACCACATCTCTATTATATTTATTCACAAATATAGTTGTGAAGTATGCTTTAGCGTAAGCTAGTAGCTCCTAGTTCCCATTTGTTTTCTAAAATTATAAGCCTAGAAGTATGTATCTTCAAAAGGTAACTACGTGCCAAGGAATTTGTCGATCAAGCTCCTTCCATGTAAAGTTAATACATTCTTTTTGAATTCTTGAACATCAAATTTCATGATTAAGGAATTCTTGAGAGTTAGAAAATGCTTTGAGCTTATCTAGGCCAGTCAATTGTACTTTTTTGATCTACTACTAAAATTGCATTGATTTCCTTCTCCAAAATCGAAGATCCCGATCCTAAAAAAGTATCCTCGAAAGAGCCAGGAGATATAGATTCCTTCCTAACTAAACCCATTAGAACAAAAATAAAGAAAGCTAAAAGAAAACACTAAAACCAAAGATCAAAATACCTTAACAAAATATAATTGAAAATAAAAATACCTTAACAAAATATAATTGAAAATAGTCTTCCTTTTATTCTAGACTATTTATAAAAATTAATAATTAATTTATAATCATATAACTAATATATTTAGCCGATAGGCTTCTTATTGTGGACTTGCTAGTCCACAGGAGCCCAGAATACCTGTCTCACACCCGCAAAACCATTTAATCCTACTGGTAAACCATGTTCAGATCAAACATTGTCATGTTGTTTAGATATGATGCATGAAACTCCAGTTCGACCCCCAACAGTCATAAATTCATTCATTTATGGACCAATTGATCAATTGATGAATGGATCAAAGCACCATGGCTTTTGCTTATCATCATGCCCTGCATTGAATGCAAATACACTCCAAACACTCCACCGTGCAATTTAATTTCTTAGTCTAATGTAATTATGAATAAATCTAGGAGATATCTTCTCTGTTAGGAAGATCAGCTGCCCTCCATCACCTCCTCTGCATATAAATAGACTGTAATGTTCACAATTCTTTAAGCTTTGGAGTTGAGCGTGCTAGGACCTAGTCCCCCGTTATCATCCACAACTTTGTAAGTAGAAAATGGGTCATATAATTTGGTGGATGGCGGTGTGATTTTATGGTTGTTATAATGATTCGATGAACAATTAGCAATTGTTTTGGTTTTCTATTTTTTAGGTCCATGTGTTGCCAAGAGAAATGTTTGGGAAATTGACATTTGGAGTGGCAATACGGCTTCTAAAATGCCTGCGGCTTTGTGTGGTGGATTTTTTTGTTGCCTTTGGTGGCTTGGACACAATTTATTTGAATACCTGTCTGACGCCTGAGAATAGGTTTAACCCACTGCAAACCATCTTCAGGTCATGGAAAATTTGTGGCGTTTGAAAAATTGTCAAATTTATGTAGTGCCCTAAAACCTAGATATTTTTCATTTATTTTAAGTTGATTGAAGCAGTGGTTGTAGGGAGATGTCTTTAAAACAAATACATTATGCCTTTAGATTCGATTACATTGATTTCCTTTTATATTCATGTCTTCATATTTGATTGCATTGATTGTCGTAGCCCTTAATCATGCCCAAAGTGGCTTATCCCCACTGAAGCACATTTCAAATCCCTCAATATTTGTGAAAATCTCTAGATTAGGCTTCTTCCCTAATACCCATAAGAATAAGAAAAATATCACAATTTCTATGGTTTTTCCTATCAGGAGGTTGAGGATATGAGCTCTGTTAGTTTCTTCATGCTTTCGATCAACTCGGGTTTGATTCCCTTGAGTTGCAGGTTTTGGATTTGGACTCTCAATGGTTGTTCAAGCTTAGTATTCAGCCAACATGCACAACAGGTTAGCCTTTAATATTCCTTTTTAATGTGGGTTATTTTTTTCAATCCTGTTGTTTCTTTTGATTTCACTTTATACCTAGCGAAGTCTTTTTTTTTATTTGGGTAGGCTTGATCTAATCAGGGGACTTAGCTTTTTCAGTCAGCATGTTGTAGGTTTTTGGAACATCAGGAATATTGCATGGGTTTGTACATTTATTTCTGAATAGGGCTTTTCTAGGGCGATTGATTTCAATATTTTTTTAATAAATGTAAGTTTTAGAAAGAATCATTCATTTTCTCTAGAATAGCAGTGGCTGAAAATCTAGGGGCCTAGAAACTTTTTTTCATAGGGACAGATAATGAATTAGAGGATCACACTAGTAATAATCTGTTAAAATCGGTTCACATCTCTCTTTGAGAGGCCATCTTTTCTTGGTGTTTTGGACTTCAATGACATGGCAGGGATTTAAGATCCAGAATATGAATTGGGGTTTAGGTTTCTTTAAAGACTCAACACAAATCAATTTTATAATTGTTTTCTAAAGTCTTAGTACATATCATTACAATACTTTTTCTCTTTGGTTTGATAAAATATTAGTAATAGAAGCAGTATAGAAACCTGCCTGAATCGCAATCGTAGAATTACCTTAGAACTGAAAATATGTGTTAACATTCCTCTAGTTGAGAGAGCTTTTTTTTTCATTGGCTTCTTGAGATTCAAATATCTAAAATATGTATTGGCAATTAGGTTTCTGTAAGGGCTCAATGTAGAGTAATCATTAATATTTTCTTTCTTTCAAGAAAATTATTAGTAAGAAAGAACAACTCACCAGAAGCCTTGTTGAATTGCAATAACATAGCTACTTTAAAATTGAAAGGATATGTGTTCACATCTAGAGATCAGGTTTTCTTATATTTTTGAGCTTGAAAGCCCATTACTGGAATAGGGGATTAGGTTTCTAATACGGGCTCAATGTTGTTCAAAATCTATAATGTTTATGTTTTAAAGAAAATTATCATAGTAGCTTTCTATAAGGGTTCAACTCTCTGATTTAAATAATTAATATGTTTATATTCAAGAAAATTATCGCGAAGATAAACAACTTGTTGCGATTCTGTTTGAAGTGCAATAGTAGAGCCAGGCAAAACTGGAAGTATATTTGTTCACGTCTCTTTTGTTGAGAGATCAAATTTTCTTTGCTATTAAACTTCAAACTCCAGAACTGGAATTGGAGAGAGGTTTATATGTGATGTATCAAATCTTATCAATATTTTAATGTTTACTATTCTCAACAGCATTAAGAGCAAGAAGAAAAATTCACTGCAAGCCTACTTGGATTGCAATGATAGAGCAATCATTGAACATAGAAGATATAGGCCGCATCCTCCCTGCAGAGACACCCTTTTTGATTTTTTTAGTTCAAAAAATTAAAACTAGAATGTGGGATTAGGTTTTTGTAAGGGCTTAATGGAGATCAATCCTTTAACATTATCTCCTTTAATGGAATTGAATAGTAATAAAATTGAGGGATAAAGCTTTTTTCCTATTCTAGTCAATATGTGGGCAAACAATTATTTGTAGGTGAAAACAAGGGCTCCACTACAATTGTTTTCTTTGGTCCTCGAAGCTTTCTTGATCATTAGATGCAACAACAAATGCAATCTCAATCTCAAAGAAAATCCCATGCTGTCAATGGACTACCCAATCAACCTCCTTACTTGCCCTAGTATAAGAATTTTAAAATAAGTCTTCAACTTTGTTTAGATGTTACCATATATTTTGAAATCGCATCCCAATGCTATTGTTATATGGATTTTGTAGTTACTGCTTGTAATCTGGGGCAGCAAGTGGTAGGCTTGACTTTACACGAGTCTAAGAATGAACCTTCCTGGAACTTTCTGGCACCTAGGAAGAGAACTAGAAATCAAGAGGTTCGGAAAACTCACAAATTTCATTTATTGATTTTTTGCAAACTCAAGCACTGCCTCAGTCGAATGGACCAATTTTGACTGGCTTGCAGTTGTCTTTTGATGATGAAATATTGAACTCTTCCAACAATTTGTCATTGGGTGATTCAAGAATGTTGAATGGATAATTACAACAACAAAATGTTGAAATGGACCAGTTTTTGAGAATCCAAGTACTATTATTTTTTGGTGCCTCCAAATGAATTAATTTATGCATGTGTTACACATCAGATATGATTTTTTTTTTTTATTGGAATAAGCTAAAGAATCAATCTCAAAAACTGCATTAACAACAACAAAATAGCAGTTACATTAGCTACATTAACAATATTAAATCAGCTACATTATCATAAACAACACATCTGCATCAATAACAACGGATCAACAACAACAAAATAAGCAACTCCGTTGTATCAACAACAACAAATCAACAATGAAAACTTTGTCTTGAAGTATGTTATTTTTTGGTTTCAACACCTCTTAAGGCTAGAACTACCCTGACACCACAAAATCTATGTCAAATAAAATGATACGTTCTCTGAAAACCTGAACTCTTGTGTGGTAATAATTGTGTGCCTCCTGATTGCCATGGTACAAAGAGATTGATTTATAAAAAACAATGATGCCCTCAATCTGACATTAGTAATCAAATATTACATAATTTAATATGATGTGAACTCCTGTTATAGAATACTACCTTCTTCTAATAGGTAACAAAAAGCTATGTTATTACTGCAATTGTCCTAAAACATTGCGAAAATATGTATTTATGTTTCAACTAGCAGGTATGTAGCCAACCTTTGCCAATAGCCTCTTCGCATGTGCAAAATGGGAGTTTTGGAATAGGGCATGGACAACCATAAAGGTGTTATAGAGGTGTATAGAAGTTTCTCGGGCTGCAAATTCAGAGGCAAACCGAAGGCTTCTCCAAGCCATTGACTACTGCAGAGGAACACAAGAGACTAGAATGCATACTGGAAAATCAAAACCAACATTGACTTACATCCAAGGAAACTAATTTTTAGTTTAAATGTTTTGTTATTAATATAAGAGCAATATAATGCCTACCCACATAGTAAAAATCCATCCCCTTCATGATGATAATGATGCCTTATAATGTCCTAAAATCTCTTAAACTGTTTACATTCTTTAAAAGCTTGTTTCTTTAAAAATAAATCTGCTTTTCCCCATATCTGGAGAATATTTATTCTAGAGCTACTTTTCATTCTTGGTAATTTAAAGCAACCTACATTTCTTATCTCCTAAGAAATATACTTTTTAAAGCCACTTATTATTGTCTAGCAAAGTCTGTGACTCCATAAAAATGTGTATCTTGCAGATTTCCTGATAATGTTCTATATGTGCTTTGGAGAAAAACTTATTAGCCTACTTTGGACAAAGGAGCACTACCCATGTTGCTTGTACATTTTTTTCTTAATCAGAAGAAATGTAAACTTATCAATAAAAGATACTGAAATATAAAATTTTGTACAAAGACTTACATTTCATATATATTCTATGAATTGCAGTTAAAGAGCTGTTTTGGTTTTGACTCCTTTGTTGTTGATGTTCGCTTCTTTGGAGATGGTGGCATTTTTATTGGAAATCTTAGGAGGCATATAGAAGAAGTCATACCTAAACTGGAGAAGAAGCTAGCTGATGCTGCGGGTATTTACTATCTCCAATTATTGTTCCAAGTAGAATGTAATAAGCATGAAGTAGCTACTCTTGTCAAAGTCAAGCCTGCATACCCACTTTGAATTGTAAAGAAATACGATTGAATGCAATGAAATTGAATTTATTCAAAAAATAAAATAAAATGTATTTATGTTTTATTTTCCAAAAAGGTTTTGACTTTTGTTGATTCTTCACTGGTTATGCATGAAAAGGCCGGCTTTATTTTGGACCTTTATGTTTGCCCACTAATTTTCATTTACTAATGAATGCTCTGCCTTTGGTAGTGAGATACTTCAAATTTATTTTTTTCAATTAAGGGATGAATAGAAGAAATTACCAAATAAATTTCATTTGTTCTAGGAGTAGTCTTGCTGGAATATAGAGAAAATCAAAGGAATAGTATGCCAATTTTGTTTTAGTTTAAAATTTAAAAGACATTTTATTTCTGAATGTTTTCACAATGATGTAAGTTTAAACAATTAGAATTAAAAGCTTGAAGATATATAATAATAATATACAATAACTATATTTATATAATTATATAATTAATTATAATATATATAAATAAATATGTTTAAGTTATACTACTTATATAATATTATAATTTTAAGTTATATTATTTATATATTTCTTTTAGTAATAACAATTTTAATATATTATAATTATATATTAACGATAAAAATATTATAAATTTTTATTTAATGAATAATTATTATTATTCTACAAAGTTATTATTATTATTATTATTTTAGTAATAACAATTTTAATATATTATAATTATATATTAATGATAAAAATATTATAAATTTTTATTTAATGAATAATTATTATTATTCTATAAAGTTATTATTATTATTATTTTATAATTATAATTATAATTAGTAGTTTATTTAAAATAAAATATGCAATTAAATTTTAATATATCTTATTATATTTAAATTTATACAATTTTAACTTATATTATATTTTAATAATAATAAAAATATATGTTTTTAATATATTTTATATTATAATAAAACTTATACAATTTTAAATTATATTATATGTAATTTATATTAAAAATTAATTATTTTCAATTTAAAGATAAGTATACATAAAATTGAAAATAATAGTAATTAAATTAAGGATATATTATTTTATTAATTATTTATAGCAAGTATTTAGAATTTTATTTTAAATAATAATATAGATTCTATTTTATAATTTATATAATATATTGTTAGAAGCTCTAAACTGTGAATCATATAATATAATGTTAATCCATTTTGGAAATAATGGTTGACTTGATGAGAGAGCAAGGTGTGAGGTGGAGAGAAAATTGAGAGGCACATAAATGTGTACCACACTAGCACTAGAATTTTGTAAGTAATGTTGTCATCACCATCAATATATCTTCACGTTGTCCCTTCCCTACCACATTAACCAATTTATAGCAACTAAAGTCGATTGTAAATGAGAATCTTCGGATCAATTGTTATTTTTTCAAAAAAAATCAACAAAATTATGTAACTAATAATATGATACAATGTTTCTTTGTATAAATTAAAATTCATATTTATAGTCAAAATGTGTATATATTTATATTATTATATAACTAATTGTATAATATTAAAATATATTTAATTTTTTCCTTTACTTTCCTATCAGCTATCCCTTGAACCTCCTATAGGTGCAAGTGCTAGTATATTGATATTTCTATTTCTAGAGGGTGTGGCTAACATTTGGCGCCAAATTCTGAACCCATTTTGGCGCCACCATTTGGACTTTTCCCGCCATTGACGAAGTACTCCCTTTATAACACAAATGCTCGGGTCCGAAGTTGGTAAAAAAAACGCGATTAACAATAACCTTCGCGTGAGGCAGCTGCGGGGAACGGTTAGAAAAATATTGAGGATTGATTGGTTGAGGTTTTGTTTAACTCTCTCCGTGTAAGGCGAAACAATGGCAGAGCCCCTGTGCAAAATCCAGAAGGTGGAAAAGGAGCACCTAAATGGAAGTTCTGTTGGTTTGAACGGCAGCTCGGAGGCGTTTCTGCGTGTAAAGAAGCTATCTAGCAATGCCATTGTGCCAAGCAGGGGCTCTCCTTTGGCCGCCGGTTATGACCTTTCTAGGTATGTCGTCCTTCCCAAGTTTATGCTATGAGTGCAAAACTGGAAGCACCTTTCATAGACAAGAGTCTATTCGTTGTCCAAAGGTAAATAGTTTGCACATTATTGATTATTTAGGTTTATTTGTTGACAATGGCTTAGGGCTTTGGCAAGAGTTCACTAACAGAGGGCTTCTTCTGTTGGGAGTGGTTTTTCAGCCTGCTTAATCGAGAAGAGTTTTTTATTTTTTAAGAAAATAAATGATATTTATAGAGCCGTATTGATCTTTCTCCAGCTGTTACTGGCTAATAAAGAGGACTTGGACTATACATCCTAATATAGATTTTAATATGAAAAAGCTTTGGTCTTCTTTAATATTCCAGTGCATTCGTAGGGGATAGAAGTCAGAAAAGTGTTATCAGAAAATCAAGTTTAGAGTAGTTTCAACATTGGAGCTACTCACCAGGGTTTGCATTTGGCTGAAGTGCCGCTTTAGCTTATACTTAATATTTGTTTATGTTTGTAACTGGGTACTCGTTACAATGATCCCTCCACCTTGAATCAGACATAAACTACAAGCCATGATTATTTCTCTAATTGGTGTATTTATTTGATCGTAATTTTGGGTATTTGTGTCTGTAGTGTTACTGCATGTGTGGTTCCGGCCCGCGGGAAGGCTATGGTGCCAACTGACTTGTCCATTGCTATACCAGAAGGAACATATGCTCGAATTGGTAGCTATTCATTTAACTTTACTTGTCCTCTCTTTATTCTCATTGAAATTAAACTAGAGTGTTTTGAACCTGGTGTCTGCCTGGCAACTAGTTTCCGATTCCATGGCCCTTTTTGAGTTAAACAGATTGAAATTAATTTACACGAGGATTTGGGTTTGGTTTTCTGCAGCTCCTCGATCTGGGCTGGCTTGGAAGCATTCCATAGATGTTGGAGCCGGGGTTATTGACGCAGATTACCGTGGGCCAGTTGCTGTGATTCTCTTCAATCAATCTGATAATGACTTTCAGATTAATGCTGGTGATCGGATTGCTCAGTTAATTATTGAGAAGATTCTAACCCCTGAGGTTCTAGAGGTTGATGATTTGGATTCTACATTCCGGGGTCAAGGTGGTTTTGGATCAACAGGTGTCTAAATGTGGGCTTGCTCTCTTTTTCTCCAGGAGCATTTTAATGTACTGAATATTGTGAAAATGCTTCTAACCTTTTTAGAAGAATGTAGAGAAGGGCTTGCTCTCTTTTTCTCCAGGAGCATTTTAATGTACTGAATATTGTGAAAATGCTTCTAACCTTTTTAGAAGAATGTAGAGAAATGGAAGGCATTGATTTTTGTGAACAGTATTGGCTTTTGCTTTGTAAAAGGGTAACTGGAATTGTTACTTCCATTTTGGGCCAAATGGTGAACTTAATACAAATAATGGAAGCTTGTTAAAACGATTGAATGCGTGCATTGATGTGTTTTTTCTTCTCTCATTTAGTTGTGTTCGGAGGATCAATAGCAATCTTGTTCAGGGAAATTTTTGGAGGAGTCATAGTGACGGCTTGTTTTGTTGATGATGATTACCCGACTTTTGTAATATGATATCCACTATTCTTAGTTGAGACAATAAATGGAGACTGTCTACCATTGTTGGAAGTAGTGCATCTTGTTAAAATAGTCAAATCCACTATTCTTAGGTGAAACAATGAATGGATGCTGTCTACCATTGTTGGAAGTAGTGCATCTTGTTAAAATAGTCAAACTGGCGTTCTCCTGAGGTAAAACCATTTACATGGTATGAGCATTGTATGTGGGAAGGTGTTTTCTGAAATAATTGTTACATCTTGCATCTTTCCAATCAATGGTTATGTCAATAGTTAGGTTTTTGATGCAGAGTCAACTGCCAAACCACACAAACACAGGGTACATCTGACCCAATTGAATCAGGAGAAGATCAAATTGAACAAGCATCTAAATTGCTTTACTCTTTCATAAAAAAATTCTTACATTTCACTTCTTTACTCATTTAGTTCCAACAAATTCTTTGATCAATCACAATGTTTCAACAAGCCAAACATTACATAAGCAATCCGTCTCTGTATCAGACTCAAAAACCTCTTAACCATCATCATTAGAACAGGAACAAAACAAAAACCTGATTGAAACTCTGAATCCATCCAATCATGCATTCATCTATCCTTCATTATAACTTGCTTTCACAAGCAAAAGGCAACAAATCATTCCCTCTCATTTTCTGACTGCCATTATTTTACCAAGACATCTTAATCGTAATATTCTTGTTTATAACAAGCCAAGCAAATAACACTAACCTATCAGATCATTAGTCTCTTGCAGACAAAGCACCAATTTGCTCATAGGGCCCACATTACCCAAACTCGTCAAAGTATCAAATTTACCTTCTAGCCTTTCCTCACACATTGAAACACCTTTAAACAACTTTGTTAAGCAATCTCTACACTAAATCTGCCAAGTAAGTCTCTGTCTACACAGACTTCACATGCTTATGCAAACCAAGCACTTAAAGGCTAACTGGGTCTCCATACATTAAATCAGATGAAACTTGCAAACCCAATCTGTTTTCCCAGAACTAAATACACCTTCAGAGGCCCATTATCATAACACAAACATATCAAAAACTTTCAGTATCTTATTTTGAAGGAACTACCAAAACTGTAAACTGTACGCTGGAAAAGGGCTACAAAATTAGGCCTAAATTACGAATGAAGTAGTCTTGATTCAATTCCTACACACCAAAAAGTTTTAGACAGACCTTTAATAAGCCACAAAACTTCAGATTCTTCCATTTTTCAGGGTCTCATAAACCCGATTTAATGGTATTCCACAAAACCTTGGTTTCATGTTATACAATACACAAATAAGTGAGGGTTTATTTGAATACCCTATTCCATACCTACTGTCACTTGGAAACTGACTCAAGCATGTTTGTTTAGGTCTGATAATGCTTTAGGAAACTTTCCCAAGCCTCTGCAACCAATTTATCTTCCATTCCTTGCCTGTAGCAGTAATTTATGCATGGAAAACTCCGTTTCTTTCCTGTAGCAGCCACACCAACAGTGCATTCTTGACTTCCCTGCCTCTGCACGTACATCCACACAACAAAATCACATAAAAAAACATACTACTTATCCATCCCACCATTCTATTGGCCTTATCTCGGTGGGATGGGCTTTAAACTTCTTTAAAGACTCTCAAACCCTATTATGTGGGGTTGCAGACTGGTAGGCAGTAAATTGACTTAAATAAATGTTTTACTTATTCAAACTCCTTAAGTTGGTCTTGAATGAGAGTTACTTCCCTAAATTATCAAAGACAATAAAGATCTAAGCTTAATGCAACTGTATGGGCCTGGTAAACAGGGAACAGCAGAAAGAAAACACAGAAATTTGATGGACAGGGAACTTTCTTTATTAAAAACTCTACAAGAATACAATCAATCTCTCTTTGCTCGCCTTACAAAGGCCTTATATAGATGTTTGCAACATAAGGACCGACTACCTAACTACCTTCCTAACGAAGAGACCCTTCACTTTCCTTTGTATCTTGTCTTTTTGTACACTTTTACACTCTTTTTACATTTTTTGAGAACTTGGCAACAATTTTGCAAACTTCCATTTGTTTTTTGTCCTCCTAAGACCTATTGATGACTCATGGACCATTACATGACCTTTTATTGATGTTTTACATTGACAAATTCAAATTTTTGAATTTTTTTGCCTTTTGAAGGCATTTAATGCCAAGGTGCCTGCACCAGTTTGTTTCTAATAGTTTTTAGAGGTGAAGCCTTTCTCTCACTAAAAAGAGAGTTTTGAAATGGTTAATCTTATAAAGTGGAGGTGCTAATGGTTGATATGATGATTTGCATTTATGTAAGTAATAAGTTCTCAGTTGTCTCAAATTTAGTTTGACCAGAATAGATTCAGCCTGCTACTCTAGAGGATTGGCAAGTTGAGATTGAGCAAGATGGCCCAAATTTAGTTTGACCAAAATAGATTCAGCCTGCCACTCCACAGGATTGGCAAGTTGAGATTGAGCAAGACAAGTTTAACCCAAAAGTTGTATAACTATTAAAATTTGTCCTATAGCTGATAGCAATGTTTTTCTTTAGTTCTGTTCATTCTTATGCTCTGTATTGTGTTAATGTTTTATTTTCTTTTGGATTGTATAAACCTGTTTGTTAAATATCAACGGAGGTAAAGATATATTTTATTAGTTTTCATCACATCAACACTAAGATGGGAGCTTGTCATCTGCGATGTTCTATTTTGGTGGGTGTGTATGCACGGTTTTGTGTAAACAATTAAAGTAATTATCACTGGTGAATATAGCTTATTCTATTTTATATGGACCGGAATTATCATGTCGATTATGATTTCATCTGGTTAAAACATGTAATAAGGATTGGAAGGGCATTGGAGCTGCTTCTACCAGGTGTGACTTGAGGTATGCTGAGCTTTTCTTTGCTGTTTTCATCTTCTAAGTCCCTGATTTCTTTTAGTATTCAGAGGGTTATTTAGGCATGTGAGCTGTGAGCTCTCATTAAAGACACAAATTGGTGTGTGAATGTTTAATTATATTCTTCTATGACCCTCGTTCATTCGCTACTATTAGGAATTTATATGAATTTGACTTGAAACTCTGTTCTCAACGTCTATGCATGTTTATCTTGTATCCATGACAGATTAAAAAAGAAAAAAAATGATGTGATTTGAGTACCTTAAATATTTCACTTCAAGGTATTCCAGATTTAATGGTCGATGGTGAAAAGAATGATCTTGATTTGGATGGCCATAAAATGTAGCTCACTCTCCATGGCAAATCTAGATATTATCCTTTCAATTGATTAGTAGCAGCAAGTTTTGTAGGAATTCAGACAAATCTATTAAGAGATGAAGTGGCTCAAGGTAGAGGATGGTGGCCGGCTGGATCGAATGAACTTGACTAACAGCCACGGGTTTCTTAAACCTGGATGACCCAACAGAGCAATCTAATTCACGGCCTTATTGAATCTCAAGTCAAATCAAAGAAGGCGAAGAACCTATTCAAGGAAGAATCACTGCTCTGATTAGAAGAGTAGTAATAGTTGGGATGAAATTTCCCCTAGAGTTGAAGCATAAATCTGGGTTAGATCAAATTAAAGGGTTGATGGCAAAACGATTTGACTTTCTTAACCATGCAAATAAAGGTGCTATCTATTAATTAGTCTTCATTTGTTATTTTTTTTTGGGTAGGGTTTATTTCCATTTTTTAAAAGGATATGACATCTGTGACAAGAAAGAAAGATGGCACCTTTGAGGGTTCTTGTTGGAAACACAAAAGGTTAAAAAAGGAGTGGTTATTTACAACCGTTTTATTAAGGATGTATGAAACGAGGTAAATTATTTGAAATATTAATTTTGCATGGGTGTCAAGATGTTATGTCTTGTATTGAAGCAATTTTGGAGGTTTAGAATGATGCAATAATTCTCTTTAACATTTGTGTAGAAAAAATAAAGAACAAGAGGACACCATAGGTGATAAGAGCCATATTTTACAATTGCACAAGGTATAAGATGTTAGGGGAGATATGGGGAATTCTTCCATTAGGTTATAGATACAGATTAGTCAATGTGGGCAACCAGTAATATAATTTTGTTCCTTGTAATACTGCAATTTTTGTTGGCATGTTTCAAGCTTTAGTATTACAATAATATTCTCTTTAATATTGTTTCAAGCCTTTATTGGAAGGTGTTGGTTATTGCATTGACAAAGGGGTTCAAGGCCCCAAGCAATTATGAATTGAGTGACCCATTATTGGAGAATAAAGTCCAAAACATAATTTAGTGAAGGCATAAAAGCATATTTGAAAAGACAAAGATTGTAGCATTTTATTTGATGTGTGGGCATATGTTAGAATGAGAACACCCTTAATTAGCTAGTGGCGGTAGGACGATAATTGTTCTTTTTAAAGTTAGTTCATGTAACTAAAGAAAAATGCCAAGAACTTGTTTGGCTTATCTTAAAACCTTGCTTCCTTTAATATTTTCATGCTTTCCTTTGCTAGTGTCTCCCCTCAAATTTCTGTTTCCTTGACTTCCCCAAGTCTTAATTTTACACTTCCAAGATTTCCCTCATGCCTTTTCTTCAAGTCCTTGACTCCTTAGTTCTTTTCTTTTTGGGCTTCAACTTTTCCTTCTTAACGTGCTTTCCCTCAAGTCCTTATTTCCATGTCCCCTAAGTCCCAATTCTTGCCTTTCTAATGTTGACTTTTTCTTCTTTTGAGCTCATTCCCTTGGCAAGTGTACATCTTGATCATCACTCCTTTGCTTTCCCAATCACTTCTTCCCTACGTGCTTTCTTAGTTCCCCATTCCCTTTGGCACCATTTTTAGAAGATTTGACCTCCTTAAGTCTTGATTTTTGCTATGTGATGAATTTGTAGACTTTCCCTTGCCATCATACTTGTAGAATGCCATATCTTGGATCCTTGAACCTTAGACCCCAATGGGATTTCATGCCTTCATTTTCCTCAATGTGGTATTGGGTATGTCAAAGCGTTGATCCCCACTTGTCTTTGGAAATCCCATTTATAAAACTTTAGACCTTTTGGTTTCCCACTTTTATATTGTAATTAGTATCTCAATATTCCAATTCATGCCACCTTGATGGTTCTCCAAAATTTCCTTTTCCTTACCCACCATGGTATTGGGTATGTCAAAACTTTGATCTTTGCTCCCTTCGAAGTCTCGCAAGCTTTCAAACTTTATCCCTCTCACCAATTGCATGAGGCATCTCAAAATCTTGAGCCCCACCAGTGTGATAGACTTTGCAAATCTCTTTGCTTCAAAGGTAGGTTGGTAGTGATTATCTTGAAGCTCCAACCCCTCTCAACATAAACTCTTAAGTGGACTTTCAAATTTTCTTCTAACAAACATCCATGCATCTTGGCATCCTAATATTTTACTCTCCTACTTTCTTGCTCCCTATATGCCATAGGCTTTTGAAATTTCTCTTCCCTCTTTGCACTTCCTCTTATGATAGTTAATATCCAATTTTCTTGACTCTTGCCTCTTGTCATGCCATCCTCTCTTTGGACCTTCAAAAATCTTAATTCCAACATGCCTATTGAAAATCATTTAAATGACTTATTGAATCTTATCCTCTCAAGCATTGATTCTCTATGATTCTCTATGCCTATGTGCCTCCATACACTACTCTTATGGACTACTTGACCCTTTGGCATGTGAATCCCTATACCTCACCATTTAAATCCCAAATCCTATCTACTCCCTTACACTTCCCAAGATGCCATTAATGCTTGATTTTGATTGTAAACTTCAATTTTTGATGAGGTGAAGGGTATGCAAGCAAGGTGAAAGCCTTGGGAGGATGAGTCAAGATCAATGGAGGGTCTTAGACTTTGAGTAAACACTTCCACCAAGTTTAGTAAGGCTAAGAGGGAATTGTATTCATACCACGTGGGTCGTAAGCTAAAGTGTTAGATCATTATTAGATTGCCATGTATGCCCATGCAATTTTGGACACTTACAATACTAGCTCTATCTTGGTTGATAATCATTCAAATTAGAAAACAAATAAACACAACATAGCCATAGATGAGAAAACTCTCTTTGTTCATGCACTAACCATTTATTTGTTTCGTTAGAATACAAAATAAATACAAATACATAGGAAATACTATTGCAATTTCCATCTATTAAATTTACTATTGCATGCAAAATTGCAAACCAACACCATCCAAAATAGCAACACAACCCCTTATAAAAAAATTTGAAAAAACTAAAAAACAAGGAAAGGCACTAAATGCCACTCCAATAGCAATTAGACAAAATTCCAAAAGTATTAAAGTATAAAGAATTGACAATTAGCGGGCCATGCCACTAAAGGGAAATTACATCATCCTCTCTGTCTTTTAAAAATAATCAAACATCTTGGTTCATAACAACTTGATTTTGTAAACTCCATCTTGAATTTTGTCACTGCCAAAACCTTCCAATAGTTTTGTCTTCAAATAATTTTCTCACAATTTCTTGGCTTGATTTGAACCATAATTTTCTCTTCCAATTATGCACTACCAAGGCTAGGAGGAGGCCAAAGTTGATTCCACTATCAATTTGGGCTCTCAAAGCCATGTGTAGCCACTAATGTAGAATTGATAAAACAATCTTTTTTGCTACTACCCACAAACTTGAAACTCTTTATCTTGTCTCTATCATTCTTCATAGCATTGCTCTTAGATTGAATTAGGTTGTCACCTTTGACCAAAATCTTGATAACGTCTTTGAAGAACTTTCCACGATCTTGTTCACACTCCCACAAATCATTATTCCTCTCAATCCAATGAGATTTACTTGTAGGATCTTCCAATATTTCCTTTGAATGAAGGTCATAGTCAACTAAAACCTCAACATCTATCTCTTGAGGTGCACCTTTAGTAGTCAACTAAAACCTCAACATCTATCTCTTGAGGTGCACCTTTAGTAGTCAACTAAAATCTCAACATCTATCTCTTGAGGTGCACCTTTAGCCTTGCTAGATAAGTCTCATTATAGCTCCATTTCCTTTTCATCAAGTTTCCATTATATTGCACTCTTTAAGTTACTTGCCCTTTTGGCTCCCAAACATACCTCTAGCTCATTTTTTGGCTTATCTCAAATTTTGATTTTTTTTTGTTTTTTCTCTTCAAACTCAAATTTGGATTTTGATAGAAGAGATAAAACTAACCAATTTTGTAAGCAACAAGACAAGATTGATCCACAAGTACACTATAATTCTTCAACCATGCAATCTTGTAAGGGTCAAAATTCGAAATGCAAACAAGTTGCAATTTGTTAACCATCTTTGTACTCGCCAAATTGTTAGTAGATCCAACATCTATGATCACCTTGCACACTTTGTCCTTACACTTGCATTTTTTTTGAAAGATGCTCTTCCTCCCTCAATCAACTTCCAGGAACTCCTTGTTCCTAGACATCATCAAGTTTTCTCTTGTCTCTACTTTAACTTCCCCTATCAAAGGTTCTTCCTCTGCTCAAGCTACCATTGCCCTTTTGGGGTTTTGAGGGAAATCTATAGCCTTATAGGCTTGATTACAAATAAAACATCTCAAGGGAATCTAATCTCTAGAATATTGTCATCCTCATTCTCTAACTCCATCGCCTCCCCTTCCTTTGAAGTCAACCTTCACATGCTTACCTTCTTCTAACTTCACTCATAGCAATTTTTGAGGAAACTTCTGTTGGAAGTTGGAAGTTTGTCATTGATGATGCAGTTTGGCAACATGAGCATAAAGTGTATATATATTGCTTAATCAAGTGTTGTCATTAATGTCAACATTGTTATGATCATCCTAACATAATGTGGAAGTATTTTTGGTGATATATGTATAGTGCAAGTTGGTTTAGAAAGTATGGTTTATCAGAAAATTGGCTATGTATTTCCTCTAACAGTCTTGTGGTTCAGTGTGCTAGTTTTTAGGTCCGCACTTCACCAAAAATTGGTATAACCTTATACGATTCTAACTACAGTTTTGAGTTCCTCATATGCAGCTATATTCAAAATTTTGTGACATTCTGTGAAGTTTCCCGAAAGATATGAATGACAGTGTGCAACTTTGTATATCGCAGTTACCTTTTGTACAATGCATGGGTGTGGGTGATTCCACATTTCTTTGCGAATAATTATTTTTGTTTTGCGATGATGAAGATAAGCTGATAAATGTCAGTTGAATGGGAATTGGAAAGAAGATCGAGCTTTAAGGTCGCACGTTTAGCGAATTGCATATACACTTGAAGATTTTGTGTTTATGTCTATTTTTGGGTTGACCTAACACGTTTGATGTTTTGTGGAGGATAAGCAAGCAACTTTATCTTATGTTGGATTTATATTAGGTCCATGCCGACCTATCTTGATATAAATTATATTTTGAATTTAGGCACTAAGTGTGGATAAAATGTTTTGAGGATGACATGCTCAATTTTGTGTGCTACTTCTAATTAGGCCGACCTAATTGAAGTTACACTTGATGTGGATATATATAGGAGACTAACATCAAAATTTTTAGAGTGTGAGATGCAAATGTGGCGTATGATGTAGCAGAGCATATTGTATGTGAATGTTGAAGAGATATATGACATGTATGGTGGTTCACCTACATGTGTGCGATGCAATATTGAGTAGATTGTGAGCAAAGTAGAGTATTGATCAGATGAGTGTGAAGAACATTTTTGTACTTCATTGGAACTGTAATTTGGAATATGATAGATGCTATTATATCAATTCAAATTGACAGTGCTACCAACCCTTCTTTGTTCTTTCTCTGTGAGCTGTGAGCCTTTTTTCTGGATAGTGTGTCCTAACCTGGCAGTGAGCCTTTCTGTAATATCTTATATCCGGATATAATATATTGTGAGCTAACCCTCACCATGGTTTTTCCCTTTTGGGGTTTTCCACATAAAATTACTGGTGTTCATGTGTCACATGATTTTGTGGTTGTCTTCATGCTTTCTCACATCATTGCAATTATTACTATTATGATAATTGGATGGTTTATGTTTAATTGGTTTAAAGGAATACTGATTCACCCCCTCCTCTCAGTATTCTGGGTATTCAACAACTTCTTCCCTCTATTCTAGTTGTGCTCACCCCTTTTACTCGTACATCTTGCTTTTACTATTCAATTTCTCCTCCACCTTTAAGGAATATTCATATGCCTCATCCACAATAGATGCCTTCACAGAGGAAAGCTCATCATGAAGAAACTTTAATCCATTCACATATTATATTGTTGCTTGCCCTTCATTCTCCTTTATATCCATTCAAATATGAAGCCTCATAAATTGTTCAAAATTGGCTTGCATTGACTAATCCCTTTGTTTTAGGTTCTAGAACTCTTTAAATAGTTTTTATTAGTAATTAGAAAGCAAGAATTGAGCTCCTATATGTTTCACCATCTTAGGCATGGTCTAATTTTTTTTCCTTGTCTTCTCAAACTCTACACATTCTCCCACCCTAGAATTGCATGCAACTTCAATTTGGATGCTACACTTTTAACTCTTTTAGGATCATCCTCATCAATGTCTTCCATCTATTTTTTCAACTCTTGAACCTAGTCTAGAAGGAAATATGGTTGAGTTTACCTTTAAAGTATATTACGTCAATTTTTATCTTGGAAAGTTGTTTGGTCACAACTTCAATGAGCCTCTCCATAGGGTCTATTGCACTAGCATTTCCCAAGTTCTCCTATTCATCTAAATGTAGCTATTGACACTTTGTGCCCCAAACCAATTATAATTGATCTAAGATACCTTAATAGGTCATTGTGTTAATAGTGCTTTTGTTTAGGGTTCGCTTTCTATCCACCTTGGTTGGTCACTTAAATCCCAAATTCCCAAATCGACTAAGTCCCCAAGTGTGAAGGAATATGATTGTAGGTTCACTAGGAATTAGGAATGGAACCCCTGAAAAAGGTTTGCAACAAAGGAACATGCATAATCACAAAAGCAAACAAAAATAAAATTAGAGGGTTCAAGGGGACCATGAACCAATGGTTCTTGGTAACCAAGGAACCTTCGACAAAGAGAAAGGCAAAATGAACACAAGGAAAGGTCAAGGTTGAATGCAATGGACGTGCATAGGACAACACCAAAACACCATTTTTATGCCTACCCTCTCTATGTCGTAATTAAGTCTACAATTACCAACGTCCAACCTATCAGGGCCGATAAGGGATTTTTAATGCTTTGGGCATGATTTGAGGAATAGTGGTCACTTATTCTTATTTTATTGTTGTTGACCATCCTTTTGCTAGAACCCATTCCTTGGATCCCTTTTGTAGCAAATTTTGTGGACACACTAATGAGCCTCAAAAATCTCATGTTTTCCTTGCTTTAGTTTCATACTTTTCATCTTATTTTTGATAAATTTTAAAGACATTCCCAATTTTTTTTTTATATTTTAAGTATTTAAAACAGTGAAGATGATATATTATATTGATAAATGGTTGTGTGAATCTTTGAATATTTATGGAATTTAACAAAGTTTTATGATTAATTATAGTTATTAATGATAAAATATGCCTACAGACTAACCCCTTGCGGCAAAGGATCTATCAACCTACAACAAAAGGACTTTCAACTTGTAGTAGAAGGATGTCTATTCACTGTAGTCAAAGAAGGTTATCACCTACAACACGTGTAGTTTTTTGAAGCCGATGTAGGCAATGATCAAAGAGTGAACATTGTTTATTCATGAATCACTCCATCTTTTCACTTTATGCTATTATTGAATCATGGAGGAAGAAGATACTTGTACAAATAACGATTAACGACTTACAATAAGTTTTTCCTTGTTATTCATGTCTTCAGTTAGAACCATCTTTTAAAAAGTAGAGTCTTAATAAGATTCTTACACTTTTACATCCACTAGCTTTTATTTACTGTTTGAAATAAGACCTAGTCCTTTTCCTATATTTTTGGGAGAGCCGACAATTTCTTACAATTTGTTTTCAGTCCAGAAATAACGGGACTCTCAAAGATCATGTATATATGTTTGATCTTGTGAGAGGTCGTGCTAGCTATTTTTTGTATGAAGTAAATTTAAATTTAATTATTGTTGATCACATACTCTATTCTCAAGTTTTGTATGTTCGCATTGCAATACAGATGAATACAACAATTTCCATGAATCTCTAAGTTAAGATTTGAAGAGAGACATTGTGGATTGCAACAACTCAAGCAAGGGCCACTTGAGGTACTGTAATATACATGGTAGTTTAGATTATTAGTCATAGTAGATTAATTTACTACATTTAATTTCTTGATTTAGAGTTGGTTGAGTTGTTGAATTAACAATTAATTATTATTACAATGAGCTACAACACAGTGAGTCATCTAGTTATTATTCTCATAAGAGTAGTCACCCGCAACAATTATTATAGTTACCTACAACAATTTTTATTTATTTAAATTTGTTTCTAAATATAGTTACTTTAGTTAGGTTGCTTTCAGTTAGATTTATTTCTATTAATTTTCTATACACAATCGATTAGGATGTTTTAGGATTCTTAGCTGCACATACAGTGCTAACATAATCTCAAGATTACAATTCTCCAGTTGACAATTTAAATGAAGCACCTCTAAGACAATGAATTGCTTAATAACAGATTTGTTGGTCTGTTAAGTTGTATGTGTGTAGTGTTTACATAAATTTATTGAACAAAGGGGGAGCACTACACACACTTGCATGATTCTTCAATGCTAAGGACATGTACCTACATTTCAGACATTTTTAATCACCATTTTGCTTTTGCAATGAAGTATATAGGCTGTTAAGCCTCATTTATAAAGGTATTCTTCCTTGGTTTTCTTCTCAAGAGCTCCACATCTCTACACCTCTTCGTTTGTAAAATAGAATCTATGCCTCTAAACGAATAAAAACTATTATTTTCACCTCTTCTCACTTCTTGCACTCTTTGTAAATTTTTTTTACCTCTATGTTTGAATAATTATTTGTTATCTTCCAAGTCTGTATGATGTGTTAAACATGTTTTAGGAGTTGACTGTGGATACTCCTTTTCCCTTTTAGTATTTATCACGCCCTAACCTCCATACACACCTTTAGGAGATGATATAATAGAGATTTGTGTGGGTTCTCTTGATAGTTTATTCATTTCTTAGTGTTGTTTTGAGCAAGAAGACACCATTAATCTAGGTGCATCACCACCCTTTCCCTTTTATGCATTATTTCTTCCCCTCTTCCTTGAAAGATCAATAGGATAGGATTATTTCTATGATTATTTAGTGTTGGGTTGGATCAATACTTTGTATCTAGGTTAGAGAAGGAACCAACCCTTCATTTGGAGGTTTGATCTCATCTGCAAGGTCCCACCCCTTGAGATAAATCTCATGTTTCCATTTAGTAGTTGAATTCATCACTCAACATAGGGTGCATGTTCATATTGAAAACACTTTTGGGCATGTCTAATGGGACCAAGTTTCATGAGTTTTACATCATCCATTGAAAGATTTTGGTGTGTTCTTCAATGCATCTTAATTTTGAGGATAATATATTTAACACCACGACAACTTTTTTGGTATGTACTCATATCTTACTTAAGAAAATCTGTTTGCTCTATTTGAAGATTTTCTAGTGATTTTCTAGCTCCTTTGATGCTTCAGTATGTCAAAATATTATGGACATGTATTTTACCTTCCATTATGCAGAAATGCAAAATTGCAAATTTTATGCTTCTCCACCAGTCATATCAGACTGAGAATACTATGAATATTGTTGGTTTGATCCTAAACAACCTTGTTACAATAGGTTGTCAACACTTTCCTAGTGCTTTCCTGCTACCCACCCTTTTTCAAAATTCTTTGCAAGTTAATTATGCTTATCATCAGCCCCATGAGATATTTTTTTGTTCCCAATCATCAATCTTATCTTCCAATTTAGCCTTAGAACATGAACAACTTGGAAAACATTAACATCAAAGAAATGAGGTTAATCTTCCAAGAGTAGTTAAAGGCTATTGACAGGGAGAAAGAATACAATCTATGACATGATCATCTTTCTTATCAAGCTCATCTTCATAAAAAATTAATGACAATACAAAGAAGGCAACTTGAGGAGTGTCTTGCAAGATATATTTTCGCTAAGGAAGAACAAATCAATTAGTTGAGAGCTAGGAAGAAACAAATCATACAAGAAACTAAGGCAACCTCCTAGGATCCTCGTTTCAACATCCCAAGTTTTAGAGGTTCTCAAACCTCTCAATAGCCTATTCTTCCTCAAGAGATTCAATGAACTCCTCAGTGTCCCTTGCAAAAGATTGCACTTAATTAGTTTTCTTGTCTTGACACAATTTGACTCTTTAAGGGTGGACTTGTTGTCTGGAAAGATGATTAGTTTGATGAGAAAATTAAGAGATGTTGCCTATTTTTTGTGAGTCCTCACATGTCATGGAGAATGAAAAATCAGACATACTTCAAGAAAAAGTAGAAAAATCAGTCATAGCAGCAGGAGGGTGAACAAAATGAGTTGGAACAACAAGTAGGAAACAATATAAAAAGGAGTTAGTGCCATTATTCAATGGAATTCCTTGAAATATTAATAATGATGAAGAGAGCACATCCATGCCTACATCAAAAAACTTGGAGTAGTAGGAATCCGACTTAATGAGTTATAATGAAGGTGACTTCAATGATACAGGGCAACAAAATTTCTAATTTAGTGAGGAGGCTAATGAGGACTCATGTTTAGATGACATTTGCAACTCCTTACATTATGGGGAATATGCATGTAGCATTAAAATTTTAGATGGACCAAATCATGTTGTTGATTATTTAGAGCATACTTTGGATGACATGGATATTGTTGCACATGAGGGAGAAATCATAAAAAATGATGTTGTGGTTGTGGATGTGGAGGATGGTTTGTGGCAGGGAGCTTTAGTGGTTGTAGACAACAAGTGGGAATAATTAACATAGAAAGACAACTTGAAGATTTTATTTTTTCATCCAAAGTGTCTCAAGGACCCAAAGTTTGTGTTGATCAAATGTGCATCAATACATGTAATTATGAGGTATATTGGATTTCCACTATCCCTAAGCATGACAAATGAATATGAGGTCTTCATTAAAAATGAAGATGTGAACTTTTGCATTGGGGATAATGTATCTAAACTTGAATGTTTTATTTAGGACCAACATACCAAAGTTGATGTTGAGAAACAAAACATGTCAAAAGGATGGTTCCTTTGTTTCTCAAATTTATAGTATGCTAGAGTTTTTTTTTTTTTTTCATGTGCATAAGAGAGAGATTCCCTATGTAGATCAAGAGGTAGATATGACATACTTTTCATCACCATGTGAGTGTAGCTATGGTCTAAAGAAGATAAACTCCTTCAAAAGACCTATCTTTGACAGAGGAAAGATATGGTAGTTGACTTCCTTGTTTGTAAATATTTGCACATATTAGTTTAGTATTCTTGTTTTCTAGGAAGTGTTTTGTACACTCTATATTATCCCTACGAGGATGTATGGTTTATATTTTCTTTTCCTCTAGGTGTATTTTGTGCATGTCCAATTTTGTTGTGTTGAGATAAGGCTTGTTACAATTGTTGTTAACCCTTTTCTTTGTGCCCAATGGATTGATAAGGCTTTTGGATTCCATGATTAGCAAACAATCATCCCATAGAAGTTGCCAAGATATTGATACTTTGAGCCCCCACATGTTATAACCAATATAAGATACACAAATAGGTCATTGTGTCAATAGTAGTTTCGTTTTGGGTTCCCTTTCCATCCACCTTAGTTGGTCACCTGAATCCCAAATTCCAAAATTGACTAAGTCCCCAAGTGTGAAGGAATACAATTGGAGGTTCCATAGGAACTAGGAATGATTGGTTCCTAATTCCTATGGAACCCTCGAAAAAGGTTTGAAACAAAGAAAACATGCACAATCGTGGAGGAAAATAGAAGAAATAAAAGGGTTTAGGGGGAACCTCCAAAGAAGAAAAAGGTGAAGTGAACACAAGGAAAGGTCAAGGTTGAATATAATGAATGTGTAGAGGATGACAACAAAGCACCATTTTTTTCCTACCCTCTTTGCGCCATGATTAATTCCATAGCTACCAATGTCCAATTTGTCTAGGATGATAAGGAATTTTAATGTTTTGGGCATGATTTGAGGAGGAACAAAGACTACCCATGCTTATTTTATTATTGTAGACTACAATTTTTCTAAAACCCATTCCTTGGCTCCCTTTTGTAACAGATTTTAGGGGCACCCTTGCAATATTATTCAATGCTAAGGACATGTGTCTATAGTTTCTAACTTTCTTGATCACCATTTTTCTTCTACAATGAAGTAAATAGGTTGTTAAGCCTCATTTGCAAAGTTCCTTGGTTTTCTTCTCAAGAGCTATACATCTTTGCAACTCCTCTTTTGTAAAACAAGCTCCATGCTTCTGAATGAATAAAGATTGTTATTTTCACCTCTTTTCACTTTTTGCACTTTGTGTAAAAGTTATTTACCATTGTGTTTGAATGGTTATTTTTTATCTTCCATGTATGTACACTATGTTAAACATGTTTCACTAGTAGAATTTAGAAAATAAATGACTAGGCGACTAAAAATTTTAGTCACAACAACTAAAAATGACTAAATTCTACTTATTTTTTGCAACTCAGCTATAAATGAGTAAATAAATGATTAATTTGGTTGTTGACTAAAAATTATTTAGTCACACAAATAAAAATGACTAAATAGCTAGTGATTTATTTAGTCACAATCCATTTGAATAAATCATTTAAGGAATCAAGAATATAGCCCACCAAAATACTCTAAAACTTTAATAAACATACTCTAAAACTTTCGTTGAAATCTTATTTTTCAGGAATAGCCCGCCAAAATGGAGTTTTTATTTTAATAAACGTAATCTAAAACCTTTGTTGAAACCTTATTTTCAGGCGTAGCCCACCAAAATGGAGAAGTGTTTCAGTAAAGAATGATAGAGAACAACAAGGAGATGTGTGTGACAGGAGGCATAGGATTTATTGTTGCTTATATCATTCCTGCTCTGCTCAACAAGGGTTACATTGTTCGCGATACTATTTGTAATTGAGGTATTCAATTGAAATATATTTGCATAATCTCAAATTCCTTCAGATGCTTTTGAAGCATCAATGTATCCTATATAGGGTTTATAATGATTTCTTTTAATTTTTAAAAAATAAATAAGATGCTTTTGAAGTATCAATGTATCCTATATAGGGTTTAGAATGATTTCTTTTAATTTTAAAAAATAAATAAATGATGTATTTTCCTGTGATTAGATAATATGGAAATCTCCTAAATCTGCCCCAACAAACTATCCTCTTTGGTACTGTATTCATTACTCCAACTGCTAGGGTTTTGCATGTGACATCTTTAATATCTTCATGACAATGGTTTTTAAATAGATCCCAATCTTTGCTTTAATGCTTATCATGTTAACCCTTGAGTTCCATAATCCACCTTCAATCTCTTCTAAGAATGTTTTCTTAAGCTAGACTACATAGTATGCATATAAGGCAAGTCTTTCATACCCACCATTGTTCCAAACCACCACTCACTTCCTTGCTTAAAATGCTGCCTCCATAAGCACAATAGCATGTTTTAAAATCATGGTTGCCAATGATTGACCATTAAGGTTACTACTTTCATCAAGATACAATGAGATTTTTGTCTTCAAACTCAAGTCATTATGCAAGATAACATTGCGAATTGTTTGATGTGTACAATTTGATTTTCTTGCACATTTACTGCTTTGCTAACTGCCTTTAAGACTAGATATTGCACCCTCAAACAACTCACTCACTGTCACTTGAAGATTCCTTTCATGAGAATCCTTTTATAAAATCAAACTATGCCTACAGACTGACTACTTACTTACTATAGGAGACTCATTGTTTCATGGTATTGTGGGTATTAATATCCTTCAACCTTATTGTCACTACTTCACAGTCCACAAGGTATTATTCACTATTCTCCCATCTTCGATGAGTCTCAAACACTAATCAAACATGCAATCCACTACCTCCATTATACAATGGCTAAGAAGAAACATTGAACCTATGATTACCACTGTTACTTCATTTGGACAGTCATTCCCTGATTACATTTTCCTTGTCTAACACTGCCAAAAGCATTTGAAAAAATCTCAAGGTCAGCAAGGGGGTAAGGAAACTCACTGTTAAAATCTCCACTTTAGTATGAAAGGTTTGAACTTTATTATCTTGTCACTGGTCAGCCTCTTTTTGACTGTCACACCTCAAGTGACTGTCATTCTTCTGACTATAAATTGCATTTACAAATGTCACTGAGCTACATAGTGTGCATGTTATTGGCTACAATGTCTCAATCTTTCTGGTATTACAACCTCACTAATCCGTTAGAGTTATTGTTTATGTTTCTACGGAGGCCTAGGGTTTGTACCCTAGTCATGCTCTTACCAATGCTTCTGTTGGTACTAAAAAACAACCTTAAATCTTGGGTCAGAAAATTAGTTGTCTTGATAGGGTTGTGGTATGATATTGGATTGTATCCTAGAGTGTGTGGGAAGCTTGTGTTTGATCATTAAGGTATGTAAACCTGATCAAGGAAATGTATCCTATATATCACGGGTCTTGCTTTAATACTTTCCATAATGGTTATTAGCATATCACATTATTATAGTTTGTGGTAACCCAAGATTGCATTCAAGTATGTAACAAACTTGGTTTGTAGTTTAAGCTATACACTTTTAAGTAACATTAATAAGGTTTAGAAAATATTGATCACTCTCTAGAATATCCAATTAAACATGGGTTGTGCTTGAATGCACTACATAATTGATATAACACAACCACTCTGCATATCAACCAAAGTTATAGGCTCTTTATTGCAGCAAGAGGTAATCACTCTTGGATCATGCTATCATTACATCATAACCTGCTAAACTTGAGTCAACCTGAATGCACCCAATGATGATTGACACCTAATTGTGATGATATTGATTTGTACATGAATTGTGTTCATATGAGTGCCTCCATTTCTATCACAACATAGCCACATTAAACTTGGGTCACACATGAATGCATCCTGTATTTGTTATAGCAAAACTATGCCACATGACCAATAGATTTATGGATCACATAATTACAGTCACAAGAATTTGTTCCTCGGTTGTGCTCTTATGGTGATTCCATTACCATTACAACATAACCCTTTGGACTTATATTGCTCAAATCCTTACATTGCTTATTTTCTCTTTGGATGGATTGCTTCATGGATTTTTTGTGATTTATATAGCTTTTGTTTTGATAGTAAATGACATCGGATTCTTTCTGAAGCTGGAATGGTTTATTAATTATGGTTTTATGATGATTTTGAGTTTTATTTAGAAGGGGTTAATATGTGTTATTTTTATGTGCAGGAAGAATAGATTGTGATGCAACGTTTGGGTATGGACGGTATAGGAAAAATTGGATTACTATCGGTGTCATAACTAGGTTGGAGAGTACCTTGAGCTGGTGTGAAACACTTCCGAGTGTTTTCGGTAGGAAGCATAACCTAACTGTAGGAATTTTTGAATATCTGACAGAGGAAGTTCCTTTATTCTAAAGATAAAATCATAAATCTGCTTGTCCAATTGGACATCCAACTTGACATATTTAATATTCGATAGAGAAATTTTGTACATTCTAAAGATAAATCATAAATCTGCTGGATCAATATTAGATCCAATTTGAGGTAGTGAAGCTTCGACAGAGGAAGTTCCTACATTTTAAAGATAAAATCATAAATTTTATCGATCCAATTTGAGATCCAATTTGAGGTCATGAAGCTCTGAAAGAGAAAGTTCCTACATTCTAAAGATAAAATCATAAATCTGCTTGGTCCAATTTGAGGTCCAATTGTAAGGATTTGTCTTTTTAATAATACTTTACGACATTTGGCTTGATACAAATTGTTACTTTAGAATTATGGTATTGCTTTTCTTTTAATGTTTTCAACCCTCATTTTAGGGAAGAGCTTCGAAGATGGTTCCTTCAGATGGAGACTACACTTTTTCACTATAGGTTCCATCTAGAAACACCAGAAGCTCAAGTATTGTCATGCTTAGGTACAATAGAGTTTGAGGTGAATTGAACTTAGTATTTTATGCTGATATGGATATGTTCTAGCCTATAGTTAATTGTTGTAGCATAATAGATAGGCTAAATAGTTGTTCATATACCATAATTTAAAATTCTAAATTGCTATACCTTATTCTAGGAGCAAATCATAGGGGGAGTCTATACATAAGACACCATTGTTTCAAATTCAAAATTGTTGGCTCTTTCACAATTATTTGCTTCATTTATTTGATCTAAGATAGCCCGCTATATAGAAGATGCTCTCAAAATCATAGTAAAATCCTTTATTCCGGGATGACTGTTTAGAATCTTTCCCATCATAACAATGAACAAAAGCATCATTCATTAACCTGAACTTTGCAAGAGTTTCATCAAATTCTACTTTTCCACTCTCTTTTCCATTCTGAATTTTATTCCCAATTTCATCCATGAAGAACTTCCTTAGCATGTAGATCCTTCTATTAGCCATAACTTTGCCAGGTGTCGAGGATAGCTTCAAGCTTTTACCCAAGCAGCAATTGACAAATTTTTGGTAAGGCCAATTTTTTTCAATTGCTGCTTGGTTAAAAAATAGAAGCTATCCTCAACACTTGGTAAAGTTATGGCTATCAACAAGATCTATAGGCTGAGGAAGTTCTTCAGGGATGAAATTGGGAATAAAATTCAGAATGGAAAAGAGAGTGGAAAAATAGAATTTGATGAAACTCTTGCAAAATTCAGGTTAATGACTGATGCTTTTGTTCATTGTTATGATGGGAAATATTATGAACAATCATCCTAGAATAAAGGATTTTACTATGATTTTGAGAGAATCTTCTATACAACAGGCTATCTTAGATCAAATAAATGAAGCAAACAATTGTGAAAGAGCCAACAATTTTGAATTTGAAACAATGGTGTCTTATGTATAGAATCCCCCTGTGATTTGCTCCTACAATAAGGTATAACAATTTAGAATATGAAACAATGGTATATGAACAACTATTTAGCCTATCTATTATGCTACAACAATCAACTACATGTTATAACATATCCATATCAACATAAAACAATAGGTGCACTTCACCTCAAAATCTACTATGGTAATTGCTTTGTAAGGAAGTTTGCACTCCATGAACATTCTCTATGCACATTGGTATGTTGGTTATTATCTCGATCTCCTTTATGATCAAAAGAACAGTGAAGTTCATTGCATAACTCATGACCATTTTGGAGTGCTATGATCCAATTCTCTTTTACTTCTTACTCTCTGTGTTCTCAATCACCATGTACAAATGAATTAGAGGATAGATCTTTGTCACTATTTGACAATAAATTTCATTGTTTTTGGACTGTTTGTTATGATTCAATCACTATTTGATAGTGTTCTTCCTTTCCCATTCCTATAGGACATAGGAAAATTCACAGTTTGCAACTCTCTAACAATGGTAAATAGATACAATAAAGATATTTAAAATTTTAGAAGTGATTTTTTTTTTAATTGCTAAAGCCTATTTATCAATTTTATAACTTAAAATTATTTAAGCTATTTGAACAACTAAACTTCATATTATAAATCTTTAAAGTACAATAGAATTAGGTATTTAAAATGATTACAGAGAAGTTGAATGAAAATTAGTAAATTACTATTGATTTAGCTTTTCCTTTTGTGTGTTTATAGGGTTATTTCTTCTAGCATTTGTTAGGCCTATTTTGCATTATATGGAAACAACAAAGGTAGTTCCACATCCAGGTCTAAATGAGGTGATGACCCATCCTTCTATGATGAATTTTGCAGATACACCCAAGAATAGATCTAAAAATATTAGCTTTTTAAACCTTCAGATCTTTGAGATCGTTGCAAATTTGATGTGATTTTTGTATAGTTGTGTAAGACCCCGATTTTCCTATGATTAATACCCAACCTAACTTGTTACATGTTAAGTGGTATTGTGGGCAATAAATAATTTAATTGTGTGACAATATTTTTGTATTTCATTTTGACCTGTGTTTCGTTGTTTCTGCCATGAAGGTGTTAAACACTCATGAAGTGTGGGATATAAATGGAAATATTAAATGAAATTATTTACAGTAAAATCTTAGGATATTCAACTAGAGGATTTATGTGATATATGATTGTTGTTTATGGTTTCATTGGTAATGTGCAGGAAAGAAAGGATGTCAGTACAAGAAGGGAAAACCATCGAAAAGAAAATCAAAAGACACCTTCTTGTGGTTATGAATTTGATCCCTTTTGGGGCTTATAAAGAAACAAAGTTAATATGTTGGTAGATTAAGGTGTAAGGTTTGATATTAAAAGGATAACTTACTTTTGGTTTTTGAGGGCATTTAAAGGTGAGTCATATGGGTTTAAGTGGGGTTAGGGTTTAGGAACCCCTATTTGAAATTGAAAATTCGGATGGACCCTTAAATAGGGCTTTAAAGAGGGTTGTTGGTTATTTTCCTTGGTTGAGATGCAAAAATAAACCCCCTAGGGTCTATACCATAGTGGTAGGGGTCAAGTAGGCATAAAATAGTGCCCTAAGGACATGATTTGACTCCTGAAAAGTCCCCATAATGAAGAGTGACGAATTTTGAGGGGAGGATGGAGAGGTGAAAAGATTTGGGGTTGTCCAAGTGCATGTTGTCTCTTTAATGAGAAAAGACTCTCATTGAAGAAGGAAGGTACATTCCACACCTCCCCATCCAAAAAGTTGCAAGTTGAAACCACTATATAGTTGGAGAGGGAGAATGAGTAGGGTGTTACCCACTTCTCCTTATGGAGAATTGAAGTTGAGATAGAAGAAAGGAGAGTGAGAAAGATGGCTTGGTTGGAGAGGCAAGAAGGGTAGAAGAGTTTAACCTCTCATCTAATGAAAAGAGATAAGTCTTCTTCTCCCCATTCCTCATTGATTAATTGTTGTAAGAAGATAGTATTTTTGTAGGGGTTTTCATTGAGTATGGTGAGTGGAGAGCTTGGATGTTATGCTGTCTTTTTTTTAACTCTATTGTAAAATCTTGAGAAGACTCCATTTATCATTTTGGGGTTAATAAAATTCTTGCTCGGGGGTATGGCTAGAGCCCACGAGGCTCCATGACGCCATTACGGTAGGGTGGAGAGCAAGCCTTAAACAGTTGTGTTTCCTTCATGGTATTTATTTAAAGTTGTTTGTAATATGAAAATTTGGTGATTTGTTATACACGAAAGAGGATGGAAAACAAGAAAAAATATGATATTTGGGTTACAATGATCTTTCCTATGTTCTTCCAATATACATTAGTTCCATGTAATAATCATATAGTGTTAAATATATTCCTTACAACTAGAAAGGAAAATTATGGTATTTTATTTTGTTAGATGTGTATTCTATTCAAATTCCTAGTCATAGAAATTAAAGTAAAAAAAAGAAGAAGAAGATAAAAACCAGTGTTCTTCTAAGTACTTTTATGCATCATTTGTTTCTTGTTTCAGAATATTAAGAAGAAAGTTGATAAAGTGAAAATGAAGGTGAAAATAATTAGTTTGATCAAAATATTGAAAATTATTCCTTCTCAACATTTAAGCACTTATTGGAGAATTACCCTTAATAAGAAAATAAATTTAAATTAAATAAAAGAGAAAACTCATCATATTTCTTCAATATGTGCACACAGTTTACTAGATACACAGTTTTGAATATATGAACATTTATGATTAAAAAGGTTGATGGTAGATATGCACCACGATCGTATCCTACCTAATGTTCATTACAGTGGGAAGGTAATTTTAAGTAAAGTAGGAAATGGATCCCTGTGGACCTTATATGCATGTCCTTTCCTTCTCTAAAAGAATTACAGGAATTTTTACTATCTGTAGGGTGCAGGACAGAACTTGGGGAAGGGTGTTAGAAACCCATATCATATATAGTAAAACAGAGTAATAGAAAATATTATATGAACTACTGTTATTGAAGGGCGAATGAAGATTGACACACTTCACCAGAACTACTAAGAACTTATTTCGAGAGAAAGATTCTAAAAAGGAAATTAGAAAAGAGGGGTCACATGTTCTGTGTTAGTTGAATCATGGAGATCTAGTTCATGGTTATCATCCTTTTCCTCTTCTACAGTTACTTCCTCTTAGCTTGCATATTTAGAAAACATTAAGTCAATAAATCAAAAGCTTTATTTCACCTTCAAGCATAGCAGCGTAATGCATAGCTGTTTACTTCCCTCCAACAACAGTTTTCCCCTCATTATCTATGCTACCTGGGAATTAAAATTCATGCAGAAGCTTGACGACATCGGCCTGACCAAGGATGAACCAGTTGTTTGCTCTAAAATTACCAGTAGTCATTTTGTAGATTAGATGGCAGCCACACATTTAATGTTGAACCAAAATTAAATAATCTTATGATTGTTTAGGTTAAACGAAAATAGAATCAATAATTAATGCTACTAGCCATATTTATAAAAACAAAATTTGTAATAATCTTGATAGTCAGATTCGGCATTAAAAATAAGCATATTAAGTGAAATTAGCATGATAGCAGCAATAGAAATAATACTCGAGCATTTGAAATTGATTTAGTTTTAACCCAGAAAAAAATAATAAATAAATAAAATATAATAATACAATCATTGTTTACTTTAGGAAACTAATTGTGGGGAAAAATCAATATGGTGTTAGCATTATTGTCAACAAGAAATCAAAGTAGTAACCTGCACAATGTAGAGGTGGGTGCCACTATCATTATAGTGAGAATATACTAGCATAACCTCTAAATGGTGTTCTCGTGAATTGAATATTGAATTGATATTAAGATTTACACTAATAAAGTTCAAACGAATTTCAAGATTGACAAGTGCCATCAATTTAAACAACATTGACGGTTAAGAAGGTGTAAAAATAGTAAAAATAAATATGTGCAAAGATAAGTAGTTCCTTCTTTCTCACATAACATTTACAAAAAAAATTTATCTATATAAATTTATCAGTGAGTAATAATTGAAGTCACTTTGAGATTTAATAATATTATACATAAATATTGTATGTATATATGGGGTATTATAGTATGGTATAAATATATATGGATACACATTTAATATTGTTAAAACGATATTAAGATTGATAAGCGTATCTGTGCTAAAGATTAATACACTTATTGAATAAAAATGATAGTAATATTAAACTAGTGTGTGGTATTTTCTATTTAAGCCTTGAGATGGTATTAGGAAACTATAGGCAGCAGAAATCATTAATCTCTATTGAGTTAAAAAGAAAAAAATAAAATAAAAATGAATTGTTAGGTTTTCTTGCTGAAAACAATATTGAGGGTAATATTAGTAATATAGAAAGGTAGAAATTTACTAATATGATAATAAATATTTGAGTGGTAAATTTAATTAATTATTATATTAATTAAAATATTATTATTGGTGGTTAATAAAATTACTAAAATATTGGATATATTTGAAGAGTAAATTTTATGTTATTATTAGACAATGTTATAATATTAAATTGACTTTCAAAATAATACTATCATGATCCTTAAAAAAAAGGTACAACTTGTTACACCAAAATTATTTAGTTAAAAATAAATAAAATCATGCTATTTTTCTAGTTAAAAACTTGGGCATACAATCACATTAGTGGGATAGTCAAATTGGGAGTAAAATAAATAGCAAAAGCATTTAACTATGTGAATAGTAGTAAGATTTATTTTTACAAGTGTAGTAATAATACCATTCTTAAGTAAAAAGAATATGTTTAGATGTTTGATTAGTACATAATTATTAGTTGGTAAAATTGATAGTAAAATTAAATGGAAAGATTATTAATAAATGATAAAACTAATAGTAAATGTTATAGTTGGTAAAACTATCATTAAATTTAGCATAAATGAATAATGATCTTGATGTAATTAGAAGTAAACATAGAATTGGTAATTAATAGTGATATTAATATTAAATTGTGCACTTAATATAGATATTAAATATAGATATTACTAGTGTTCTTAATATTAAGTTGTGCACTTAATAAGGGTGGTATTTAAAAAAAAATAAAAAATGATGGTTGTGTTTTCTTCGTGCAAAATTATGGGCATTACATAAACTTAACTAATTCTTGGTTGCCATTACAATTACTTAAATGGTAAACTTAGATAATTTAATAATTAGTTAAGAGGTAATTTTAAAATAATTATTATAATTACTATTGTGAATGGTATTGAATAATGATTACATTAGATAAATATTATATTGATGATGTATGAAAAGTGGGAATAAAAGTGAATTGTAGATTATCAAATAACACTATTAATGGTACCCATATTCTTAAATAACAATAATATTCTGTTATTTTAGATCATTGGGTCTTTTAACTAAATCACACAAATGTTAGATTTATTATAACAAATCTCTAATTAAATCAATTTGATTAAGTTAGGATAATTCATCGCCATAGTGGCATGCATGGACAAGGACGCAAACAAAATATTAAGTCTGTTGGTAGTAACGCTTGCAACCCTCTTATCTCATCACGATAATTTCAATGCTAATTAGATTTAAAAAAAAAAGAATAGTTCAAAAATTATGTGAGTTTTCTTGTTGAAAATTCTAGGCATGACAAGTTGGACGGATCTAAAAAATTGTTGCTTGAAAATGATGTAAATGAAAATGTTATTTGTTCAGAATAATCTAAGGGTGTTATTTTTCACTTGCACAATTTTTTTTGTCTACCTTAAGATAACCGTTCAAATTATCATTTTGTTAATCATAATATTTCATTGTATATTTGTATTTTGTTAGATTGTATTGGATAGTTAATGGTTAAGTTTAAAAAATAAAAAAAAATTTAGCATAATTTACTTTCCATGTACTTCTTTTCATCACTTGTAAATCTAAATTTTTGTTACTTTTTGTGATCATAAAAAATAGAGATGATTTTAGTCTCTGTGAAATATTTTCATGCATGTTTGAAATCTCTACAAGGTGATGAAAAAGGCCTAGGGTTTGGTAGGGTTTTGAGTATCTTTATTGTTTTGATGGTAATTTTGTCACTAAGTTCTCTCCTTGCCCAAATATAGTCACCTGAGAAACTGCCATGATGATTTTGACTATAAATTACTTTGTTCTCCCTACCTTCTCACTACAAGTTTGATTCTTCAACTCTACCAACTACCCTTCCATCTTAGTGTCTTTTCACACTCTTGCATCTATTCTCTTATGAATTTATTCTTATGACTCTAAAAGCTATCACTAGGTCTATTATGACTGTTAGGTCTTTGGGGGTATATTATTTTCTACTACGAACTCTTAGATTTTCATACTTTTTATGACAATTCTCCAAGGATGTTTACTCACTGACTTAACTCTCTGTATATTCTCCATTATGCATTGAAAATTCATGGTTTCTAGTTAACTATTTATTGGTGTAACCATTGCCATGTTTGTTGGGACTATCATCCCTATAGGATAGTTTCCTTATAGATCTAAATGCAATTTAAAAGGTGCCCATAAATATTGACAAGTTTCATAAGACTATTGTGTCAAGGTAGTAGATGGTCGTGACAAGTTTCATAATACCACCATACCACAAGAGCCAAGAAGACAGTGCGGTGTAGTGGTAACATCTCGCATTACTGCGAAGGTCGAGCAATAAATGTGTGGTATGGTAGTAACTCAAATACTTCTTCCGCATCCCCATAAGAGCTAAGAAGACATGGTGTGGTGTAGCGATAACATCCCGTATTACTGTGAAGGCCGAACAATAATGGTGTGGTGTAGTGGTAACATCTTGTATTATCACAAAGGTCAAGCAATAATGGTGCAGCATAGTGGTAACATCCTGTATTATCGCGAAGGTCAAGCAATAATGGTGCGGTGTAGTGGTAACATACCACATCACCACAAGGATCATGTTAAAATGGTGCGGTATCACAGTTAAACTATAAAAAAAATATCACATTTCT
>VDFB02278862.1:0-20624 GCA_007258455.2 Sequoia sempervirens | reverse complement strand
AAGGAGAGAGCTTCATATATGGGACACGATCAACACTCTCCTTGGATTCTACACGATACAACTTGCTCCAGGAAGATTGCCCATGTTGTAGAAGTTTTAAGAGATGAAAGGGGCATGTGCTTGCATTGAAGGGCTTCAAGCATGCGTTTCCATCATTGCAAAAGTATATTGGAAAAGTTTCTTTCTTGTAATCATTTCTCTGCAATATTGTAACTCAGATTTTCAGTCTTGTGATTGAAAATAACAATTGTATTACTCTATTTGTAAGCTGTAACTGGAACACCTTTATTTTATTAATAAAGTTCACCAATTTTTCCTTCTCAATGGCTATCTTATTGTGTGTAATTGATGATTGATGTGTATTTCTATGTTTTATGCTTAAATCCTCAAATATCAGTCAATTAGAATAACTAAATATACTACTAATTGACATCAATTAATAATTAAATTGACTAAATATACTACCAATTGACAAAAAATAGTGAATAGTGAATAAATATGACTAGATATATGATCAGTGAAATCAATGAATAAAAATGACTAAATACACTACCAATGCACAAAAATCAATGAATAAAAATGACTAAATAAGTGACCAATTAACAACAATCAATGACTAAATATATCAATGAATAAACAAATGACTAAATAAGTGACTAGATTACAACAATCAATGACTGAATCAACAACTAAATAAGCGACCGGTTAAATATATCAGTGAATAAAAAATGACTAAACAAGTGACTAGATTACAAAATCAATGACTAAATCGATGAATAAATATATTAGTGAAAAAAAGTGACTAAATAAGTGACTAGATCACAACAATGAATGACTAAATCAACAACTAGATATAATACCAAATTGATCAATCAAAACAACCAATAAATTACTAAAAATGGTTTAGTCATCAATCTGATCGCGTTATATATGACTGGCAATAAACTACTAATGGTCACGTGACCAACTGTAGTCATTTATAAGTAGTTTTTAGTAGTTTTTTCAGTAGTTTATTGTTGTTTTTGTACTAGTGTTTGCAAGAGTTGACAATGGATACTCTTTTTCCCTTTTAGTACTTGTCAAGCTCTAGTCTCCATACATACTTCTAGGAGTTGCTATAATAGAGATTTTTGTAGGTTCTCCTCGAATTTTATTCAACTTTTTATGTTTTTTTGAGCAGGAAGAAACCATTAATCTAGGTGCATCACCACCCTTTCTATTTCACACATTCATTATTTCCCTTTTTCTTGAGAGATCAATAGGATACAATTAGTTGTAGAATTATTAGTGTTGGGTTGGATTAGTACTTTGCATCTAGGTTAAAGATATAACATACCCTTCACCTGGAGGTTTGATCTCATCTGCAAGGTCCCACACTTTAAGATCTTTCCCATGTTTTCATTGAGCAATTGAATTCATCATTCAACAAAGGGTGCATGTTCAAATTAACAACAATAACACAAACTCAATGGCTTCTAATATTCTAAACCATTCATCAACAATTCTTCAAAGGCCTATATTCCCCTACCCCTTCCCCAATTCATGAGAACCCCTTCTAGGCTATCACAAGCTTAACTAATACAAACAACCACTATTATTGCAAGTTAAATAATTTTAATTCAAATAGAAATCAACAAATAAGATAACTCTATAGCTGATCTCTACTTTCTACATCCATGGCCACAACCACAACTCTCCTCTAGTGCTCTAAGTTATTTAGAACTATTCTCATGATTTCTCTACTCCCAACATATTTCGATGCTTTGATACCAAAAACTGATACAATTTTTTTCTTTGAAGCTACCCATACCAACTCTATCTTGGTTGATAATTAGTGAAAATAGACAACAAAGAAACACAACATAGCCATAGATGAAACAAACTTTATTTATTTATTCTAATAAAAATTTATTTGTTCCCTTAGAAGAAAAAACCAATACTGATACATAGGAAATACTATTGAACAACTTCTATCTATCAGAATTACACTCATGCAAAACTACAAACCACCACCCTCCAAAACAACAATGCACTCCCTAATAAAACAATATGAAAAAACTAAAAATAATGAAAGACACTAAATAATCACTCCAATAGCTACAATATAGTTACTAACAAAATTCCAAAAAAATCAATCCATAAAGAACTAACGATTAGTGAGCTATGGCACTAAAGAGAAATTACATCAAGGGTAGTATTTTATGATTTATCATCATATGCATGTTGAAGACCTAGAAACATTATTAATTTGTCAAATCACTAAAATTTTGAGATATGCTAATAAAAATTCCTTGAAACAAAATGGAAGTTCATAACTCAACTCAAGTTGATAATAATAAATGAAAAGAACCATTGCTCTAAAGCTTAACAAGTGAAAGGAAATATAATTTTGGTTTCAAAGTGAGAAAAAGAAGAGCTCTATGGATGCTAACAATTAGATACCATCAAATTTGATAAGGTCGTTGAAGGGACTAAATCTGCTATGAGGTATGAGGCTAAGGTCCATTCTATTCTCAATGAGAAGGCCAAGAAATGGATGGAGGGATCTCTTGGTGAGAAAGATGTCGCTGATGAAAGGCCGGTGGTGGAGGAAGCTTCAGTTGATAAGGCTGCCAGTTCGCAGGATCTTTTGGTTAATGTGGTAAATGCTTTGGGGCCCGGTGCTAGAACTCACAATAAGACAAAGATGCAAGTTAGGGTTCTTGCCAAAGATATGTCTGAAGTCATGGATGCACAACATAAGACTATTGAGAGCAACATGTAAGCTACAAATATTCTGAAGAATATGTAGTCTTGTGTTTTGGTTCCTACTTTTTGGCTGCTATCTGACTGTTGTCTTGGTACGTTTTGGCTGTTGAATATTCAATTTAGTTATATTTTGAGACAACTTTCCTTTCTTGTATAGGGTTTCGGGGCCCCTTTAAAACCTGTTTACCTCTAATAAAAAACAATTAGATGCCATTATTAACTCTAATCCTATAAACATCAAGTCCAATTTTCACAAGATTTTTTATTAATACCACCCTTCTTCACAACACAACAACCATGAGAGTGCCCAAAGAATAATATTACCATCATTAGTCACAGTTCACCCATGGTTAACAAGGAGATGCACTTATCAAAGAACATTTTTGAGTTGTTAAACTAGAGGAAAGAAAAATAAACAAGTGAGAAAACCAAAATAAATGTTAGGTGATATATCAAAGAAAATTTAGAGTGGAGAATTTGAATGAACATACCTCTAAGTTAAAATGTTCCTCTAAATTCTAAACTGTAGTGAGAAAATGGTAGAGATCAAAGTATTACAAAAAATGACCTAAATTGTAAGCAATGCAAGACTTAAATCCAACAATATGAGAAAGAAAAAATAAATGTCCGCATGCACTAGGAACACTAACAATTACAAAGAATTATTTTCCCTCCTACACTTGACATTTGAAAAATGAATATTTAATTATTTTTTTAATCTATTTTTATATTAGGAAACCCTTTTGATAGTTATAAAAATTTACTATATATTGACCTATAGGTTTTCCTATTTTTGTATACACATAGTGGAAATTGCATCACACATGCTAGGTATATCTCCAGCTTATTCCTTTGCCACGATAAACATGTTAACCTGATCTTAATCATCGCTTCACTGCGGAGCATCACCTAGATGCAATGAGTGCCAAGCGGACTGACTGATATCATGAGATGTTCTTGTTGAACCACTACTACGCAGAAACATGGGTCAATGAGTTTGACTCTCAAACTACACGTTGAACTCGAGCAGCAAATTATCGCTAATTTGACATGGTCAGGAAAAAATAATACCTCCTACTTTATCAATCTTAATGATTTCTTAATATAATTATAAATTTATAAATAATATGATTGGGTTCTCTTGTTTAATTGGTTTTAAGGATTTTTGAAATGATTTAATGTTCTTAATTTATATGATTATTAATGAAATTAGAATTCAGGGTTTAAGTTATTTATTTTATTAATTTTTTGTTGGAAAAGATTGGAATTTAGATAATAGTTATTTTTTTGAGATTAAATTTAAAATTTTAATGTATATATATTTTTAGAAAAGATTAGTCTTTAAGGTCTTTGTAAAATTTTGCATGAAAATATAAGTCTTATCCATTACTCAAATTTTCTAAAATTTGCAAATTTTAATAATCATACATCTACTTAAAATTTGTATATTTATTTGCTAAGATGATTAAATTATATAAATGCATCTTTATTTGATGTATTATAAAAAAAATGGACAATCTATACTTTTCTTAAAATATCAATTGGAATTTAATTAAATGACTAAACCCCCATGAAATTTTAAAATTTATAGACTTTACATATATTTACTATAAATTTATAAAGATCTATTTTTATTCAATACATTATTGCATCAAATTATATATAGATGTATCTTTTGATGCTTTATATTTTTTTTAAACATCAATTACAAATTTTCTTGACAATCTATATTTTTCTTAAAAACATCAATTGAAAATGAATTAAATGTCTAAACTGTCATGATTTTTTTTATATGATAGGTAGGGGTGACTATCAAACTCCAAACCTGATTTAATGTCTACCTTGACTAGAATTTGCAAAACAATTTGATATGCCTACTAAAATACATACTTGATAGTTTCGATACCTTGCCATCTCTTTCTATTACTTGTGTTACAATCATTCACACAATATTTTCATCTTCCACCATTGAAAACCTTCAAGCAAAGAAAAGGCGCATTGAAGGAGTTTAATCCTATCTCCTTAATAGTTTTGGATGATCACTAAATAACCTTAGAAACTACATCTATTGACTAGATACAATACATGTGCCCTTAATTTTGAAGGTTAATAGGGTTGCATCATTAGAAGTATGCTTAAATCAGGAAATCTTGGGCCTCCTAGATCAAACTGATATTATTAATTCTTTTGGTATTTTCATCATATGCATTTTGAGGTCTAGAAACCTTCCTATTTTTATAATTAGGAAAATTTCAAGATATGCTTGTAGACACCTAAAAATGTTCATCTTCACCTAATCGTCTATATAATCTAACCATCGCCTACTTCATTTATTCATCTCCTGGGTCCTCTTGTCGCCCATCTAATCATGTTATTACCTAATCTCCTAGGTCATGGCTTCATCTAATCATCATCTAATTCATTCAATATCCTAGTACATACACATAATCACCTTGTCACCTAGGACTCCTAACACTTAATAATTTAATTAAGTAATTCCTAGGTTATTTAATTAAATTTAACCAACAAATTCATCTATTTAGTAAATTAATTATCCATAATTATCCACACATTTATCCATGTAATTATTTATTTATCCACATATTATCCATTTATAAATTAATTTAATGTACTAATTTCCACCTTATGTGCACCAATAATTCAATTAATTAATTATTAAATGATTAATTCCACCTCGTATAGTTGACTACCTAGTCTAGTCAGTTCACTTAGGTTTACTTCCAGTCCCACTCATCAACCAAATCCACTTCAATCAATATCCATGCAATCAATTAGCTATTTTATGCAATAGTCAACTCCCCTAAATATTCTCTCATGCACCTAGTTAACTCTATCTAGGTAGTTGACTAATCAACCAAATCTATTAATTCCCTAGTCATATTGAGTTGAGAATTATGATTATTTTAGCTAAAAATTAAAATAATGTGCAACTCTTCTATGCATGCCACATCTCCTCATCAACCACCCAAATCAAGGATCAAATCTCAACTCCTAGATTCAATCCTATTAATTCATCAAATATCATGCAAATCTATAAATAAAACCCATCTATAATCATAAAATAAGTTAAGAGTTTATTTTGTATCCAAGTCCTATCAATTTCATATCCAAAGAATGCTAATGTCATGTTGGCGAATTGAACACCCACATCACAAATGAGAAAAACTTTACATTAAGCTCAACAGAAGGTTCACATGTGTTTGAATTGGTCTTGCTTTGATGCTATTTCATTTGCATGCATACATTTTGGTGAACACATTGTGAACTTACATATCTAATGCTTGTGCATCTGAGTTTTTATGAGTCTAAGCTTGCAAGTGAGTGCTTTCTTGAGGGGCTCTTAGAGGTAAAATTTTTCTAGGATCTCCAAATTGTGAAAATAACCCCACGATTGCATTTAGAGGGCTGAGAGGCAAATTTTGACATATAATTTGCTATACTTTTGTTATAGTGAAAATTTTGAATTTTTTTAAGGCCCTATTAGGGCCCCTCATATGAAAATTCATACCTAATTCCATATGAAAGTACGCCTTGATTCACCTTTGACATATATAATGTGTTGCTAATTGTGCAGGCATATACACATGGCCATTGGTTTGTTGGGTGTATATGTAAGGGTTTGATGAATATATACACTAGTTTAAGTATATACACATGCTAGAGTTTTTATTTTGATAGATATACACAAAAAGTCCATACATATACACATAAATTGGTATTTCCCCAAAGGTATACACATCAAAATTAGGTATATATTCACAAAAAATCTATCCAATGAGGTAAGAAAAAACTAAGGTGTTATATATAATATATATATTTGTTTTCATTTTTGAGAGATATACTTCGTTTGGTATATATATATATAGGTTGTATATACAACTTGTGTCTATATGTGAGTGTGTATACACAACATCATGTATATACATGGTTGTATACATAACATTATGTGATTACATAAGTTCACAATTGTGTATATACACAAACATAAACCCTTATTTATTTTATTTTATTTTTATATATTATTTCAATTTTGTTTAAATTTTAATTAAATTTTATTTCTTTTTTTTACCATGTAACAGGTCTTGGTCACATGAGTGACCAAGAGCCCCACTAAATCCTTAGCCCCCAGTCACAAGACTGTACAACATCAAGATCACATGGAGGCTTAAACTTGGCACCCAACCCTTATTGCCTAGCCGTGGTCACTCAATAACCAAGAGCTTAACCAATTGGGGGATAAATCAAACCCCCCTAATTTGTAAACCTATAATGGAGCTATTTTATGGAAATGAGCATAAATTTTCACCTATTGATCAAATTTTCAATTTTTTGTAGGCATTGGAAAGCTTACTAGAGCATTATGCCATGGACTAGGCCATTTTTTAGAATCTACCTCCATCACTAGGTAAAATTCCTCAAAATGTGTGTTTAATTTGCAAACTTTAAACACTCATATCTTGTCCATACGAGCTTGTTTTCTAGTGATTTTTTAAAAATATCATAAAATTGCAAGGAATTTATTAGTGCAGTTTGTTTTTCCTTTTTCCTTTTTTACTATTTTTGTCTTTTTGGATGATCAATCTTAATGCAACATATCCCATTGGCTGATGATAAATTTGAAAACTACTAATCCATGATTTTACAAGATGTGTTGTTAAAGATTGATTTAGACTATTTTAATTTTTGTTTGTTGTGTTTGTTATCTTTCTTTTCTCACCATTATCCAATTGGTTAAAATAAACTCTCACAAATTTTGATTTGGGATTAAAATAAACAAGAGTTTTAACTCGTTTATCCCTAAGGTCCACTTATGTATGTTCTCCTCTCACACTCTAAGGTGTTATTGAGGATCATAAATAAGTATTACCTTTTTTTAATCAGGGTTTTTTGGGAATTTCATTACCCCAAGGGACAACCTTAACCACATTTTTGATGGGGTATATAAAAGGGGAGAGCAAAAGCTATACCTCAAAGAGTGAGTCATCATCATGTCTGACAGAGCTTGGAGACCCTTGGTTCCTTGAGACTTCTGAGGTGAAGAGAGTAGGAGAGATACTACTAGGCTTATGAATGTAGATAAGCTCTTTATTAATGGATTTATCCTAGTGATCCTATATTTATATGTGTTGGGAAAATGTGTCTCAACCTTGCAATTATATACGGTTTATTGTTGATAGGATGCATATATATTTATTTATATATTTCCTAGTTGCACTGATAGGTGTATACAATGGTGCATGGGGTGGCGTTGAGGAACAAAATATAAGTGTGTTAAATTTTCAAGGAAACTCATAAAATGGACGACATATATTAAATAAATGATGTATTGTAAATCTAGGCCGTTGGTTATTAGGTTTTAGATCTAACATAAAATATTTTGTTGATTTGTCTTGCCCTAGAATGTAACTCTATTTTATGAGGACGTTGTATTACAATTGTGCAGAGCGATGTATTCTTTGAGTCTAATAGCGGTCATATTGTCTCTTGATATCTGAGTGGTAATACTCTTGTGAGAAGCTTACTCTACAAGTATATATTGCAATATTTGTGTGTTGAATAATATATTTGCTTTTAGAGTGTGGAGTTTTTCTCCTAAAAGGGTTTTCCCCACATAAATCACTGTGTCGTGGTATGCATGATATTTATGTTTATTCTTTTTAAGTTTATATAACTATTAAAGATCTATAAAGTTTTACATTATTCTCCTCTCAAGATTAGTGTAGGAAGTTGTTCTTCTACTTAAGCTTTTTTACAAGTAGTATCAAATATTCCAAAAAATCACAATCCCAAAATTCAAAAAAATAAATTTTCCAAAAATCCAAAAAAACTATTTTTTTCTTTCTAAAAATATGAAAAAATCAAATATTGTCCAAAATCCAAAGTATACCTATGGATACACCTCAATTCCAATGGTATTCGTATGAAGAAACACACGATCATTTCCCACCTAGCCCATGACACAATATTTTATGTCAAATCCCAAATTCTCCTAATCCCATTCACTTAAACATTCATTGTAGGTGAACCACCCAAAACATCCACCTCAAGCAAGATTTCCATCCATGACATCATCAATTCAATCATTACCTCCTCTATCTATGCCATAATGGACACATGTCCAACTCACTACAATCCCATCTTATACATCTCATAATTCCACCTATCAACCACCAACTTCTCCAATCTCATACCAACAATAGATTCCACCTATCAACACATTCCAACCCACTTATAAACAAATATTACCCCACCAAATAACACTTAACCAACCTAGCAACACCTTTCAAACAACCTATCACCAACCATTGCCCTATCAGCAATATTATCCACCTATCAATCCCATCCAAACTACTTATCAACAACCACCATCATATCAACATCACTATCCTTTGAAAATAAAAATATATCAATCCACTCATCCACAAGTACCTTATAACAATTCACTACCACCTTTAAATCCAAATCCTTCAAATTTAGTTATCCATGAATTATAGAAAATAAATGACACTATCAAGGGGTTGCAAATAGAAACCTTACACCGAAAAAGCACATATAAATTTGATGAATTAAGTCCCTATCCCTTTGATCGATCAATATCCATGATACCTTTCTTGTACAATTTTGAGATATCAAATTTTGATAACTTTAATGGAAAAGGGATCCTTGCAATTATGTGACAAAATTTTTCATGAAATACCAAGAAGTTGCCTATAATGACACCTATCTCATGAGACTCTTTCCTCATAGTTTAGGAGGACAAATAATTGAGTGGTTTTTACACCTTCCTTAAGAATCCATTCAAAATTTTGGCATCTTAGTGGAGAAATTCATAACCTATTTCTCCTATAATTTTGAGCACAAGTTAACCGTGCTTGATCTCTATAATGCTACACAACAAAATGGGGATTTTTTTTTCCTTCCTTCTAAATTAGGAAATAATGTGTTTTTCAACTTGTATAATGTTATAATGTAATTTAATATTATTTTTGGTGCACCTAGAGGATCTGACGATGCATTCATCACATAGGTTTGACATTCTTGGGGCCACTTTATGTGTTGTATGTAATATTGGGATACATATTTAAAGTAGGCTTGCACATTGGTGAATATTTAATATTGGGAAAACTTAGTACCAAAAAGTAAATGTGGGGGGAAATGGTTTTTCAAGTTCATGGTATTAGTCACATGGTTTATATAATACCACTTGGTGGTTTTGTGCACGCCTATGTCTATAAAATAAAGCACATGTGTAATTTTTTAAGGTTAGATATTTTGGTTAAGGGGATTGACTATGAGCATCTCTTTTAGGTTGCACAAGTGGGGTTTGAAGCAAGGCATGGGATGTGTGGTTACATGATTTTCATATGGAGTGCATGTTGAGAGCTTCATGTTTCAGAGGTATATATGAAGACATTGAAGATGTATTGTAATGATTTTATTGTTGAATAATACATGAGTGATGGATGGGTGCTTTTGGAGGTTGGTTTTTCCCTCTTGAGGGTTTTTCCAAGGTATATTTTGTGTAATCATTGATGATATGTTGTATATTCTTTTTCATATAGATTATGAGTACTTGTTTGAATGATTTTCTCTATTTGGGTTATGTGGAAATTGTTATATATTGTTGCAAATTTCCTTCCACCTTCAACTATGGAGGAGTCTTGTAATCGCTTTTCTTGGAATTTACTAGGAAAATAATTTTTTCATATTTTTATCACAAATCATACTCCTAAAATGATCTTTCATCCACAAGTCCATTGCTTATCCACTTTTGGTGAAAATATAAATAAGGGGGCCACCATTGAGAAAGCCCTCATTGCTAAAAGCATTATCAAGATTGATAATAAACACAAGCAAAAGAATAACCAAACAAATAACAAACCTCATTTTTGGGCTAAGAAAAAAATGTTGTCACTAATGGGGTAATTGACTCCACACTTGTCTAGACTACACAAAAAAGTGCCTAAATAGACAAATCCTAGTATCTAAAATGTTCAACCCCAAACACGCTACTATTGATGGGTGTTTTTGCACTTCTCAACATAGACAAAGCACAAGTGCAATGTATCTCTTGAAAGGTGAAAATTTGCAACTAAGTTTTAGACGATCACCCCAAGGTCTCTTGGGTGTCAGGTCATGACTTGAAAAAATAGTTAAGTTGTTGATGTGATTTGCTGGTAATCACAAAGGGCATTTATGGTCTATTAAGCATGGAGGGATAGGGTCTACAAATGGAGTTTTATAAATTTTGGAAATGAGTGAACAATTGTTGCAAGTTCAGAACAATAGGCTAAAACTCCATCTTTGTCATCAGATTTGGCTTTACAATGATGCTAGAACTTTGTTTTCACTTCATATTTTAAAGAATAGATAAAAGGAAAAAGGGGTTAGAGGTTTCCTAGACATGCGAATAATGATGAACAATAACAATGGAGGATGCTATAGTGGACAAAATTCCTAAAAATGAGTTCCACTTAACCAGGGACAACCCACAGTCTCACAAAACTAGTGCAATATTCAAAGGTTCATTGCATATTTTCAGACTGTTCATTCACCATTAAAGCATGAATAACAATTGAACTTAAGTGCAACAATTGAACTTAAGTGAAACACTATAGATAAGCTAAAAATAAATTTACACAACCATTTATCATCAACAAACAACTAGAAGTGTGAGCTGGAAATGTATCAAACACAACAACATACATCCACCATTAAAGTTTAACAACAAACTACTAAATAACAAAGGCTAAGAACTGAAAATAACAAAGTTGAAATGCACTATTTGGAGATAGAATCATGCACACATGGAGAAGAAAACACAAGAAACCATCAAAACAATGCTTTTCTCATATATTTTCTACAACATGTCTTTACACAACAACTCATCTCTCATTGAAAATGAGAGGATGCCCCTATTTATAGTTTTCAAAAAGTGAAATGAATGGACAAGATTTATTTACAATGAGTGGTTAAGATTCATTTTCACTTAGGGTTTCACCTACCCCCAATATATTACAATATAAAATATAATTTGTGTCTTTTCCCTATTTCATCCTCTAGTCTATTTTGTCTTGTAGCTACCTTTTTAGCCTTTATAACTACTTCAACAAATATTCATCATCAATAATAGGCTCTCCAACCTCCTTCTGCACTGTTGCATCACTAGTAGAATTTTTCAAATAAATGACTACGTGACTAAAACGTTTAGTCACATGACTAACACTAGTAGTATTTGGCAAATAAATGACTAATTTGGTCATTTATAAGTGACTAATTTGGTCATCGAGTAAAATCACAATTAAATGACTAATATCAGACAAATACAAATGACTAAATAAATGACTAATATCAAACAAATAAAAATGACTAAATAAATGACTAATATTAGACAAATAAAAATGACTAAATAAATGACTAAATATATGGCTAAATTAATGACTAAATAAATGACTATTACTCTATTCTTTTTTTTTTCGAATTTGATCATAATCCACAGAGCTTAAGCCCCCCTCATGGGACCCCTACCTAAGCAGGTCATTTGGCCGCCCAGGTTGTTTGACACACCAAAAATACCTATTGCGTGGAAGGCATTGCCTCTTAGTGCAGTCTTAAGGCCTTCACATATTTTATAAAAAAAATTATAAACATTTACATTCTTTAACTTTTATTACTCATTATGTTAATGAATCGTTAATGTTTTTAACTATGATTTGAAGCCAATTTGATTTTCCTATTGTGTTAGCATGTCAAATGTATCAAAGAGAAATCGTGGTCAATTTCACTAATAAAATATGATTTAAACAATCCAATTGCAATAAACATTAAGATTGATTCACTTCTATCTTTTCTTGTTGATATACTTACCATCTTAATAATGTGAAATAGAAATAACAATGATCGCTTTTGGTATGCGAAAATTTTCTCTTTCAAGCTTTAAATTGTTAATTATTTAAAAAAAATAGAATTATTTTATAATCTATGAAATCAATTGTGTGTTGATCATTTTTATAGATGTTATTTTTCATACAAGTTTGAACTCTAGTAATTTTAGGAGCACATCATGCTTATCTTAATTTTCACAACCTATATTAAAATGACAATGTAGATAGATGAATTTTTTTCCTCTAAAAATGAAGATTAATTTTCGCATGCCTTCCACGCAATAGTTTTTTTTGATAGTTTTTTTTGGGTGCATTTTAGCAATAGGTATTTTTGGTAGACAAAAAGAAAAAGGTATTTTTGGTGCCTTGGTCAATTGGGTCGTGTATGCATTTGGAGGGAATCTTAGGAAGTTGATTTTTGGCATAAAATATTATGATTGCACGTTGGAGTGAAGTTTTGAAGTTTAATCAACAATTTGGTATTTCAGATCCTGCGCATGTTTTAAGGTTTTCCATAATAGAAGATAACAAGCAAAAGCTTTGATCTGAGAGTACATTGCAATTTTGATGAAGGAAACAACCATTGAATGCAAAGAGTGGTGGTTTCCATTTTTGTAATACTAGAGCTTGTTGAGTATCATTTTCCGAGTTGCAACACCAGCAAGAAAGGGTAGGACATTAAACAACGTTACAATCTAAGGGTAAGTGGAAATCTTGAATCCTGAAACCTAATGCTGATCTTCATCCTTTATGATAGTGATCTTGATGTTGCATATATTGTTCTTGCTTTCCATTTCTTCATTTCTGTTACAATCTTGTGCTTTCACTGATATAATGACAATGCTCTTTGACATTGAATGAATCTCATTGAATTTGACCCCTTTTCATTCTATTCCATGGTATTTTACATCTTCTTTGTGCATGATATCAGGTCACATGGCATTCATAACAACTGCTATTATCTCCTTCATTTTTCTATGATCCTTTGACACTCATATGCTTTGATATAATAGTGATCATTTGTAACTATTTTCCCTCTGCATATTGTCTTTCATTCCTATCCCTTGCATGCCTTGGACTACTGTTATCATGCATTGAAAACTAAAACTATTTATTCACTGTATTGATAACTCATTGGCACTGTCATTGTTTGTATTCACTGCTATCTTATGATGATTGTTCTTCATAGTCAATCCTTAAAATAATTGTTTTGATAAAAAACATAAATTTTCTCTTTTGTTTTTACATTATGATCTCATTGCTTTGAACCTTGTGCTTTGTGATTATCACATCTTTGTTGCAATCTCTTCAAGGATTGAATTTCTTTCTCTATTGACTACAAGAGGCCCCTTTGATCTTACAACCTCAAGCCTCTTAAAAGAAAACTTAGAATCAATTAGCAACAGTGAACAAAAAACCATCATAACTAATTTTATTTCTTTTCCAAGAGCATTCAATGAAAATATAATGGAAAACACACATCACTTTATGGGGTGGGGTTTATTTGATTTGAAAACCTACCTTCAACGTCCAAGTCAAAAAGTCAGCCTACCAAGTTTGTGCCAAGTCCTCCAAGTCTTAAGTCAAAAATTAGCCTGCCAAGACTATTTTACATCCAAGTCTTGTATCTATGATACAACTATGATAAATGTTTGAAAATATTGTACACAATTGTATGATACAATGCATAAATTTGTACACTTTCTCATTATATCAAAAACTTCAAACTACAACTCACATAAATTAGAAATGAGATAAAAAAAACTTATTGTCAAGTACAATTTGATCCAAATCAAAATTGCATTATCCAATTTACATAATTTTCTATTTAACTAATTTTTGTGGGAAAAAACACTTACTGTACAAAGTAAAGCAAGAGTTTCTTTCTAGGATTTCAAAGGCCAATAAGATCATTATTGACCATAATAGAAACCACCTACACTAATAGTGTTAATTCAAAAAATATTCCACAGAAAGAAATATATTTTAGATAAACAGATCCAATTAGCCTTCTAAAATCCAAATAGCTAAATACAAGGAGGGTAAAACATAAAACATTAAAATGATTTAAGATGTTGCAAATTCCATGTAATTAGTATAGAAGCATAACATTAAGATAGGAACAATTCATTTTTCTTAAATATTCATCATGAGTTTTATCCCGTAAAGAACTCCCCCCAACATGAGCAATGAGAAGTGCATCTGCTATCTTGTTTGCTGATAGGCATTGCATGAGTACTCCCTTATAATCACCAAAAACTAAATAAATTTGAATGGATTCATTGCATTCTGAGTATTTAGTCGAATATTTAGTAGCTTCATGTTGCACCTCTTCTCCATTTCCTAGGGTATCCTTCCCAACAACAAAATAATTTTCAGTGAGAGGAAGTGAGAAATCTTCTTTCAGACTGTGCAAATGATCAAAAAGATCCTCACCATTGTCTTTGGGAGATGTAACATCTTTTCCACCTTTTGACTGAACTGATGGATCTAATTGTGTTGTATCATCAAGAATGACATTGTTGATTATTTCACTACTAATATCATCAATGTTGACAGATTGAGCTTCCTGTAAGTCTTGATTCTTTGTTGACTGCACTTAAATCCAAGGTGCTCAAGTAGCTTTGTCCTAGCATTTCCTTCATCTTCAAACATGACTCTTAGAAAATTCCATGTCTCCCTCTCTTCTTCCAAACTAAATCAATGCAGAAACCAAAAATTTGCAAGTGAAACAATACAAATGAATGTAAATTATTATTATTCCCATTCAAAAAGTATCCACAAATAACTAATTGAGAATCATGAGACTTCTTATCGCACAAAGCTCACAATGATGATTTTTTACAATATGCTATTGCAACTTCAAACTCTATTGAATGAAGCACCAGACTGTCCTCGGTAATGATATTGTGTATATATACCTATGATAATAGAAAAAAAAAGACCATAAATGATCTTAATGACATGTACCAAAGAATAAATTGTACTCTACCTTAGAAGAGCCAATAACACTTTGTGACATTGTACTAGGCCAAAATGTAGCAAGCTTTCCTCCAAAACCAAAATTGACACCAACCGGTCTCTTCAACCACTTAGTAGCTTTCAAGAATGCACCTTTAAATGGAAAAACAAAAAGATAGACATCATGAATTTGCATATAGGATCCCAATTCATTAGGGGATGTAACATCTTGTCCACCTTTTGACCAAACTAATGGATCTAATTGTGTTGTATCATCAAGAGTAACATTGTTGATTATTTCATTGCTAATATCATCAATGTTGGTAGATTGAGCTTCTTGTAAGTCTTGATTCTTTGTTGAATGCACTTGAAATCCAAGGTGCTCAGGTAAATTTTTCCTAGCATTGCTTTCATCTTCAAACATGACTCTTAGGAAATTCCATGTCTCCCTCTCTTCTTCCAAACTAAATCAATGCAACAACCAAAAATTTGCAAGTGAAAAAATACAAATGAATGCAAATTATTATTAATCCCATTCAAAAAGTATCCAAAAATAACTAACTAAGAATCTTGAGACTTCTTATCGCACAAAGCTCGTAATGATGATTTCTCACCATCTGATATTGCAGCTTCAAACTCTATTGAATGAAGCACCAGACTATCCTCAGTAACAAGATTGTGTATATATACCTATGAAAATAGTAGAAAAATAAGACCATATATCATCTTAATGACATGCACCAAAGAATAAATTGTACTCTACCTCAGAAGAGCCAACAACACTCTGTGATGCTGTACCATGCCGAAATGAAGCAATCTTTCCTCCAAATCCAAAACTGACACCAACTAGTCTCTTCAACCACTTAGGAGCTTTCAAGAGTGCACCTGAAAAGAGAAAAATGAAAAGATAGACATCATGTATTTGCATACAGGTTCTTGATTCATTGAGAAAATCTTATAAGTGAGATTCCCATTTCTTATCTAAGTCATGTATGGTTATCACATAAAGAAACACTTACCACCCACTTTATGTTTGAAAGAAATTATATCACTATACATGGGTTATTCATAGAGAGTCATTAGTCAAGTACTGTAGGAAACAAATCATGGGCATATCAAACCAGTAGAGCATAGATAGCAATAGTGATCATGCATAAATCTCATGAACAAATTTGCATCAATTAAGGTAGACGCATTTTGACAATGAAAAAAATATAGATGAAATAGACCTACCTTCCTAACACTTTCACTTCTACCTATGATTTTCATTAACACCAAAGGTATATGTAGATTGGGCAGGTACCATTGGGCTCTAAAGGCACCTTGTTGTGTGATTAAACAATACAAAAAATTGGGGAAATGCCATTATATGTAATGACATAAGTTGAGGTTGAAGGTATTGTTTGATGCCAATTCAAACAATGGAGGCTCTTGTTGAAATCTACCTCTACCTTCTCATCATGGAAAGGATAGTGATATGTAGTTTAACCATGGAAGTCATGCATATATTTTGATGAAAAAATGAGCCTAGGCCATCAACACTAGTGTTAGGTCTCAAAAGTGCAAGTTTTAAACCATAAGGGGGTGCCAATCCATTAATACACCTTTGGCCCGTGAACAAGGTAAGCATGACTGATTACCTTCTACTCTCCAGGCTTTGCCAGAGCTAGGTGGGTATACCTAAACAATAAGGCAGATTTCAGATAGATATGGTTCCTAGATTGAGCAATCTACTTACTATGGCATGTGAGATGAAGCAGATGCAGAGTTTAATGACTAAATACTAGTGAGAGTAATTGAGAGTTCAAGTTTGTGAGTTATATTTTGTATGTAATATCTAATTATGACCAGTGCCTACTTCTATTGGGTGGACGGAGTGGAGGGATGAATGATGATTTTGGAGATAGGGTTCTGTAAGATAGGTAGATTCACTCTTCAACTTAACTTGAACAGTTGGGAACTTTGAATGTGTGCACCTTATGCAAACGTGCAAGTATGTCAGTTATTTGGACCCTTCTTAGTAATCCTAGTGATATCCCCTTATGCTACTGTGAAGTTGTGAAAGGATTTAATTCAAATGTGAAAGGAAACCAATTAAGACAATATATTCAAAAGGACTTTAATCCAAACAGGAACCTATCAAATTTGATTTCTTAAAAGGAATTTTAATTCTTCTACACATCAAAACTAGTCAACGTTACACAACTACAACAAATGTGTATTGAAAAAATAAATGTATTTCCACACACTCAATTTGAATAACATAAAAAACCACTTAAAAGACAACCAAATAACATATAAGCATATAAATCCACACAACAGTTGAACACTTGAAAGAAAATCAACAATTATGCATAACCTTCTCCATTATATTTATCTTTGAATAATATGCATTATAACTATAGTTTTTGATATGAGATGGATGGGAAAAATGGTGCAATCTATCTTCTTACTACTGCCTACCCTAAAATGGAAATGATGTGATGATGATCTATTCGGGTCTTGGTCTCTCTTATATATGTGAGAGGTAACAAGCTACAAACTCGTTACAAAAAGTCATGTTGTTTGATAACTAAACATAATTAAGAAAACAAAATATTGCAGCAACTAAATGCACCAACCTGTTAATATCCAAGCAGAAGCCCTTGACCACCTAAGATCTATTCAAAGCTTCTACTCCATGATATGGTGCTCATGCTGTTGGCTGACTCCTTTCATCTTGATGGTTGCCCTGCTATGTCTGGTGTATCCATAGTTTGGTTGAGGAACAAATTGAATGCAGAGAGGTGATGGATGTATTCTTGTTTAGCACAAGTATCTGCATTAGAGATCATATCTCTCATATCATAGTCCCTATACATCATCTTCTCGAGCTGCTTGTGAGTATTTTGTAAAATCATATCCTCTTCATTGATCTCTTGTAATGCAATAGTCAGAAGCACATTAAACTCTTCCTTCCAATCATCATATTCTTGAGGATTTCCCATATCATCATAGAGTTTTGGAGTTGAATTGAAGCACTTGAGATCCTCCATGAGCCTATTATGATATTCATTGTGTGTTTCTACCAATTTTTTATGTGTTTACATTATCTATCCGTTTAGGATTTTCTTGTCTTGAAGCTCTTCTCTCTTTCGATTATTCTCCCCTGTAATCGTTCTTTCTCCTCTATTGCTGAGAGCACCTATTTAAATTGCCTCCAATATTCATCTACACATTTCATCATCTTATTAAATCTTCCCTTGTTCATTTCAGATGTATTATACTTGATGGTTTTGACTTCCTTCTCGAATTCTTTACATTTTTCCTGAGATTTCAGGTGGCAATGCTTCCAATAAGTTGTATCAGCCATTGCATCCAATATTCTCTTATCTTTCTCAAGCCATGGGGAATACAATTTTGGTGTGGAAGAGGAAGATGATCTTTCTCTTTGATGTGCTAATTCCTTCTTCAACCTGTCATTTTCTTTAACCAACTTATCAATCTGTGCCTTGGTGAACTTTTCCACATTGACATTCAACTCTATTGTCTCCATGGGGTTGGTATCCCCTACTCTTTGAACCAAGAGATGTCCAAACATTTGGTTTGGATTATCAATCACAACTGGTCTTTTGTCATGGGGGTACAATGACCAAATAAGCAAGGTGGCCTCATTTGGATTGTATCCAGATCCAAAATACATCTTGTCACTTGCTTCCTCTGTTAAATTCATTGTTTTATCTCCTCTCTTTCTAAAACTATCAAACACAATTGTAGATATTATATCCCATTTGGGAAAAAGCAATACTCCAACTTCTTGGAGCAACTCTCTCCCTCTCTTAGGAGTGATGGACTCCATCTCTTTGTCTATTTCTTTTTTCAATTCTTCCAAAACAACTTCTCATTTAGGAGTGACATCTCACATCTTTTGTCTCATTTTATTGCCTTTATATTTGTAAACAAATGATTTAAACTTAGGAGACTTAACAAAATATCCAGAAAAAATGAACTCCTATCTAGCCTTGACCCTAACATCATCTGATACTTCAAATCTTACAACATTGTGTTCTTGAGGAGGCTCATATTGTGCAATTATAGGAGCACTTATTTGTTGTAATTTCTCTTCCTCCTCATCACTTTACTCATCACTCTCCTCTTCTTCACTCATATCAATATCTATAGAAAAAATCACATCAAGAGTTGGCTATGATGGATATAATCTAAGGGCTCTACATCTTCAACCTGCACTCCTAAATAGGTTGCATGAGGGGCATCAAAGACAAATGAAGGAACATTCTTTACCACTTCATTCATATGAGCAATGAGTTGCTCAATCCTTGCTAGAGGATCCTGTATTTCACCAAATTCCTTCGAATAAGATGGGACATTTCTTCTTTTCCATTCATCTACAAGCATAACCCTATTATATGCAGTCATTCTTTTAGTGGTAGAGGCTTCATCATGGTTTCTGATTACATCTTCATCTGAGAATACATGCTCATATCCGTATAACCCATGTGATAACCTTGCTTTGTGAATAAAGCCTTCTACATCAAATTTTTTCCTTTTGTTACCTAGAGGGAGGTTATACTATACTAATTTAGCATCAATTTCCTCATATCCCTCATTTGCAACCACTGTAAAGTCTCCAAAACATAAGGTACTGGGCATGATCAATTTTTTGTTGTGTCCTTTAAGGTTTTTGGCATCATATTTTTCCAATTGCCTCACAATTTCTAAGTAGGAAATTCTATTAGGAAGTACTAGTGGCAACAAGTGTGGAGTTCCTTCAAACCCATAAACCCTAATCATTGTGTAGTCAAGAAAAGCATACCAATATCCCCAGTTATGATTCACCTTATTCCTTCGGTCATTTTCCTTTGGTCTTAGAAACTTTTGCACTTCTGGGGATAAGTTATAATCACATGGATATCCCAACAACTCCATTAACGGTTTCACAAAAAACTCCTCAAAATAAATTTAATGAGATCTACCAAATCGACTATCCCACAGTGAAGTCCACATCTGTAT
>VDFB02278861.1:0-17338 GCA_007258455.2 Sequoia sempervirens | reverse complement strand
TATCATCATAGAGTTTTGGAGTTGAATTGAAGCACTTGAGATCCTCCATGAGCCTATTATGATATTCATTGTGTGTTTCTACCAATTTTTTATGTGTTTACATTATCTATCCGTTTAGGATTTTCTTGTCTTGAAGCTCTTCTCTCTTTCGATTATTCTCCCCTGTAATCGTTCTTTCTCCTCTATTGCTGAGAGCACCTATTTAAATTGCCTCCAATATTCATCTACACATTTCATCATCTTATTGAATCTTCCCTTGTTCATTTCGGATGCAGTATTATACTTGATGGTTTTGACTTCCTTCTCGAATTCTTTACATTTTTCCTGAGATTTCAGGTGGCAATGCTTCCAATAAGTTGTATCAGCCATTGCATCCAATATTCTCTTATCTTTCTCAAGCCATGGGGAATACAATTTTGGTGTGGAAGAGGAAGATGATCTTTCTCTTTGATGTGCTAATTCCTTCTTCAACCTGTCATTTTCTTTAACCAACTTATCAATCTGTGCCTTGGTGAACTTTTCCACATTGACATTCAACTCTATTGTCTCCATGGGGTTGGTATCCCCTACTCTTTGAACCAAGAGATGTCCAAACATTTGGTTTGGATTATCAATCACAACTGGTCTTTTGTCATGGGGGTACAATGACCAAATAAGCAAGGTGGCCTCATTTGGATTGTATCCAGATCCAAAATACATCTTGTCACTTGCTTCCTCTGTTAAATTCATTGTTTTATCTCCTCTCTTTCTAAAACTATCAAACACAATTGTAGATATTATATCCCATTTGGGAAAAAGCAATACTCCAACTTCTTGGAGCAACTCTCTCCCTCTCTTAGGAGTGATGGACTCCATCTCTTTGTCTATTTCTTTTTTCAATTCTTCCAAAACAACTTCTCATTTAGGAGTGACATCTCACATCTTTTGTCTCATTTTATTGCCTTTATATTTGTAAACAAATGATTTAAACTTAGGAGACTTAACAAAATATCCAGAAAAAATGAACTCCTATCTAGCCTTGACCCTAACATCATCTGATACTTCAAATCTTACAACATTGTGTTCTTGAGGAGGCTCATATTGTGCAATTATAGGAGCACTTATTTGTTGTAATTTCTCTTCCTCCTCATCACTTTACTCATCACTCTCCTCTTCTTCACTCATATCAATATCTATAGAAAAAATCACATCAAGAGTTGGCTATGATGGATATAATCTAAGGGCTCTACATCTTCAACCTGCACTCCTAAATAGGTTGCATGAGGGGCATCAAAGACAAATGAAGGAACATTCTTTACCACTTCATTCATATGAGCAATGAGTTGCTCAATCCTTGCTAGAGGATCCTGTATTTCACCAAATTCCTTCGAATAAGATGGGACATTTCTTCTTTTCCATTCATCTACAAGCATAACCCTATTATATGCAATCATTCTTTTAGTGGTAGAGGCTTCATCATGGTTTCTGATTACATCTTCATCTGAGAATACATGCTCATATCCTGATAACCCCTGTGATAACCTTGCTTTGTGAATAAAGCCTTTTGCATCAAATTTTTTCCTTTTGTTACCTAGAGGGACGTTATACTGTGCTAATTTAGTACCAATTTCCTCATATCCTTCATTTGCAACCATTGTAAAGTCTCCAAAACATAAGGTACTGGGCATGATCGATTATTTGTTGTGTCCTTTGAGGTTTTTGGCATCATAATTTACCAATTTCCTCACAATTTCTAAGTAGGAAATTCTATCAGGAATTACTCGTGGCAACAAGTGTGGAGTTCCTTCAAACCCATAAACCCTAATCATTGTGCATTCAGGAAAAACATACCAGTCTCCCCAGTTATGATTCACCTTATTCCTTGGGTCATTTTCCTTTGGTCTTAGAAAAATTTTCACTTATGGGGATAAGTTATAATCACGTGGATATCCCAACAACTCCATTAATGGTTTCACAAAAAAATCCTCAAAATAAAGATAATGAGATCTACCAAATCGACTATCCCACAGTGAAGTCCACATTTGTACAAGTTTGAGGTTCCCATTTTCATTTTTATCTTTTATTCTTTATTATTGAGTCCAAACCCTTCTAACATGTCCCTTGTGCATGAGAAAATGCATGAATAGATAATAATGTTTTAAATGAATATATTCACTATTTTTTTTAATATTTTCAAGCTCCTGGTTTAGGGAATTGGCCAAGTATCTAGCATAATTGAATGACTTGACATCATTTCTTTGTATGTTTGCAGCTAAGACCATTGGGGAAATAGACATGAGGGGTGGGACCTCTACCCCCAAGACCTGACTAGTTGAATAATAAGTGTATCTGAAATATTCTTCAAACAAGTCCTCATGAAAAGGAGGGTTTTCATTACTTGAAAACCTCCTTAGTTGGCCTCCTTCATTCTTAGGCCTATGCAAGGGTAGTTTCCATCATTTGTAGCTGGTATTCATATGGTGATACTCTATCAAGAGATATCTAATCGTGAATGGAAAGTTCATAGGACACTCCAACTGGAACACATTAGAAATTAAATCCTCAAAAATAACAAGAATTTCAACCCCATTATGTGCTTGGATAGTTCTCCTCTTGGGGTCATATCTGCTAGCCAAAGCTTTAATTAATTCTACATTTACAAACACATTGGGAACCACGAGTCTTCCCAAGTTCAACCTCCACGGGTTGTAGACTGGCTGAAACCTAAATTGTTTCCTATAATGATACATGAAAAGCTCATACCTGCGTCGTGGTGTCCAAATATCCCCCAAGCCTTTATGTTTATCTAATAATCTATCCATTGAAAGATTCATTTGAGCACTCCTCCTGGGTCTTGGACCCGACCCAGGGCATTGATCTATCAGGTCTTGATTCAAGGGTCTCTTCTCAGTTTTCTGTTTCTTAGCTTTGGGTTTTTTTGCATTGTCCTCCATTGTTCGAATTCCTAATCTTTTGAAAAATACAACTTCTCAACCATGATTGGTGCACTTACTTGGGTCTCACCTCCACTGGTTTCTGCTATGTGAGAACTCTAAGCTTTTCCTTTCCACTTCTATCCTCAGTGAAATCTTCCAGACTACGCAAAAATTATGCGATCAACTTGTGGTATAATTCACTTCAACTCTGGCTCATAAATACACCACCCGTTTCAATCTTGTCATCAGAGGGAACCATATATTTTTAAATATCTCGATGATTCCTTGAGATGTCACATCAGTTAGCAATCAATCATCATCACTGTATCAGTGAGACTGCAATCCTTATTCCACCGATAGCCACTCTCTCCACCGATGAACAATTTTCCTTGGGTCTATCGGTGGGATGCCAAATATATTACCCCGCTACACATTAATTCCCCTGATATATAATAATTCTTAATAATTTATGATCATATCGGGCCATCAGGGGAATGTAGACATTCGTTCCACCAATGTTCATGTGTTACAACGATGTGCTTACTTTTGTTGACTCTATCAGTCTATCGGGGGGAATGCCTTAGGACTTAGCCCGATAGGGTATTGTTACACCGATACTAGGTTATGAATTGTTTTCATCGGGCCATCGACAAGGCTATGATGGGGGTTCTGCCGATGATGTATTGTTAGGCCAATAGTGCTAATTTTTACTTAGGAACAAGGAAAAATTATGGAGTCTCAAACTTATTTATGGGTGTGACAATTTGACAAGATACAAAATGGATCTTGTCACACAAATTTCAACAATTTGTGTTGATCATAAAATTAAAATGTGATGAATTTCTATGGAATGTGGAGGATTGGGGGTGGAGGCTAGTGAAAAATGTGAAATTTTTCAGTTCTAACCACTAGCACAGTGAAAAATAGCATGCATAGATCATACAAAAATATAAGAGAGAATAAGAATCAGTAATGGATAACTAAATAAAGCTTGTTGTCTCCAAGAAGACAAATACCACATATATATGGTGTTCATTACCTAGCTTGACCAGATCAATGTTAATCCTTTAATTCATAATATTCTTTACAATATCCCTATGTTACTATAGTTCTGCCAAAGAATTATGACAAGATGAATGCTAGTTCTTCAATAATGAAGATATCATTTCAAGCTTGTTGCAAATTTGCAATGGTTGAAAAAACTCTTTGTTAGAGAGACAAATGAATCTCTTAACATTTCCCATGATTGAATAGGCTCTGCTACACTTGAAACTGCTAATGGATGCATATCTAGTCAGTCGAATTGTCCAAAGTACTTCTGTAGGAACCAAGTCAGTTGTTTTCTGGACAACATATACATCACATTCATTGAGCACACCTCCCACACCCTCCTATAACCACAATTTTCAGGGGATTTGTCATGGTAATTTGGAAGTAAATTTTGGACACACTCTTATAAAGAAAGCACAACTTCTTCATAGAGTTGTGTAAACATTTAAAATCCTTATCCCTAGAGCCACTCTACCAAATATAATAAAATTATAGAAAATAAGGATATATTTTCCAATTAAAGAATTATTCCAAAATATTACTTGATGAGCCTCCACCAAACATAGCCTCTCTAAAATCCATTTGACTATAGGCCTGAAATGAATGCACATCAAAAGAGACAAACCCACATTAATTAAAAAGATGTTCCTTATGAACAAAAAGGAACACAACTAACTCACTAAGGAAAAATCATAGTAGCATCTGGCATGTAATTCTAAGTTAGGTGAACCTAGAGATAAGCTTGTCAAGAACTACTTGTAGTGTGCTGAAATACTTGTAGAAGATATATATCATGTACTTCTAAGAGATGATTTTGAACACAAACAATTCTGATCCAAAATCAATTACGAGTGTATGGCTATGTTAAGTTTGTCCTCTTTGACAAGTAGGAAAAATACTCTTGGCCTTCAACTCACTTATATATAATAAATCCTTATGTCACATTTACATTAACTGATTAACATCATATGACTACTACTAGGATATTTAAATATTTGGTATCACCTCCACTCATTCATGACCCAAAATGAACATTACATTCTAGCACTCACCATAATGTTATCTATGGATCAATCCGCTTTCAAGGCTCAATCATGTTTTGGCTTTAAGTATTTGGAATTTGCAAGATTTGCATCAATCTAGATAAATATTTGGACTTATATATTAAGACTCAAAAGTCAAATATCACAAAAACAAGTAAACAACTAAAGACTCAAATCTTACCAGTAGGGGCACTTTCACATTTTACTTTCATAACATAGCCAATGCAGAAGAAAGAAATACAAAAAGTAGTTCAAAGGGATATGAAAGTACAAGTTACACGAGTAACAACCATGAAAACAAACCAAAAAAAGTAGCTGTATTAGTTGAACTAAAAAATAGATTATAAGTCAAAGATGACAAACCTTTAAATGCTATTTATCTAGTGGTTTACATAACTTGTCTATATTTATAAGTTAGACAACTTGTAAAATGTATAATTGTTGGCATGGGAATGAAATTGGATTGTTGTTGACGTTTTTTATTCTCATGGACAATTATTGAAGCACTTTCATGGGCGATAAAGCTTGTTTGGATAGGACCTGGAGACTTTTGAAAAGGCAGGTAAGGAATTCAGAGTTTGCTGCAACGAATTTGAAGTCAACAAGGCCCTCTACAACAAATTTAGAGGTAATTCGAAACCCTCATTGCCAAAAGTAAGCTGATAGGAAACACAGGCATATTCCATTCTCAGTAGGTAAACTTCAAAGGAATGTAAGATAGATCTCAGAAAAATGACTCATTATATCCTCTTCTTTCTATTATGGTTTGTACTAAAAGTGATTACTTTCAACAATGTTTTGGCATCTTTGTTTTTAGATTTATGTTTTTTTCCTTAAATCAGAAACTAAATTAATACAAGAATGCACAATATTATAGATGGATGAGCGTCAAAGGTTGACTATGGATCAATATCATGCATATGATAAGAGAGTAGCTGATGAGAGGGACATTTAAAAATATCCATGTCCATGTAAAAATTGTCTTGGTGGAAAGGTGAAAAAAATAAATATGATTTATTGACATATGATAAGATATGGGAATAGTGGTATAACCCCTTGGGATTACAATTATTATGAAGATATGATAGAATGGAAAAATGTGAGAGATGAAGAGGCAACAAACATAGATGAAGTGGCAACAAACATAGATGAAGAGGCAAAAATGTTTGATGAAGGGTTTGAAGTTGATAGAATTTTGAATGAGGAACTAAACGATGATTAGGCCAAGTCAATGGACAATGCTTTAAAGCCTGTGTATGCTAATTGCAAGTTAAGTCATTTGACAACAATCCTTCAAATTCTTAACTTGCAAGTGGTGCATGGTTGGACAAATGAGAGTGTAGATTAGTTATTAGAATTATTAAGTTCATTGTTACCAGCTGACTCCACATTGCCAACAAAACGAAGTCAATGTAAAAAGAAAATCAGTAAGCTTAGCTTGGGGTATGAAAAAATCCACACATGTGTGAATGGTTGTGTATTATTTTGCAAAAATCTTGCAAATGAGAGTGAATGTTTGAAATGTCATGAATTGAGGTATAGACAAGGGTTGAAATCAACTGTGGTTCCTAGAAAGGTTCTTCACCACTTTCTAATAATCCCATGATTACTCTGAATGTATAGGTGCAGAGACATTGCTAAACTTATGCAGTGGTATGCCTAAAATAAGAGCACTGATGGAAAACATATGTCTGATTCTAAGATGTGGATGGAATTTGATAACAGATGGCCCGATTTTTCTCAAGATCCTCGTAATATAAGGTTGGGTTTGGCTCTAGATGGGGTGAACCCATTCTCTAATCAAAGTACTAAATGTTCAACTTGGCGAGTGTTTCTAATAAATTATAACTTGCCTCCATGGTTAGAAACTAAACCATTTTTCTTAATGTTATCATTGATTATACCAGGAAAGAAAAGTGTGACTTCAGACATAATAGATACTTATCTAGAGCCATTATATGATGAGCTAATGAAATTGTGGAAAGGAATTGAAGCAATTCAATCTTTAAGGGATGGCCATTCAATCAAATTCACTTTAAGAGCTTCCTTATTGTTTATGATTCATGATCTTCCTGCATATGGCACATTATCTGGTCTCTCTGTTCATGGATACCATGGATGGATTTTGTGAGGCACTCAAGAAGTTTGCATAAGTGTATTTATTGTAGAAATCATTCTTACCTAAAATGGATCATCCATATCGTCGACAAAAAACACATTTCAATGGTCAAGAAGAGAATCGTGAAGCACCATTTCTAATAATAGGTGATTACATTGTTGAGAATGGAAAAAAAGGAGTGTCATTAATTGAAAATGATGGGATTGCTGGCAGTAGATATGATCCATGTAATGAAAGTAGTTTAAAACGGTGTTGCATATTATATAAGTTGTCATACTTTAAGGATATAGCCTTTAGGCATACTGTTGACTTTATGCATATTGAGAAAAATATAGCATATGCTATTATAGAAACTCTTTTTGGTGCTTTTGATACTATTTCATCATGTGAAGACTTTCAAGAAATAAAGATTCGTCGAAATATTTGGTTGAAAAATATGATAATGAAAAATATAGAAAACCTAGTTCTCCTTATGTCTAGACAAAGGAAAAACGTGCACAATTCTTACAATTGATGTCTCATACTCGCTTTCCCATTGGATATGTAAGTAGCAGCATCAGAAGCCAAACTGACATTAATAGCTTAAGAGGCCTCAAGACCCATTACTATCATGTCATAATCGAGAATATTTTACCTATTGTGGTAAATATATCAAGTTTGGCAAAGGGGCCAAGATTGGAAATTATAAGGTTGGGCCTAATATTAAAGAGAATGAGTTTACATGTATTAGATCCTTCAAACTTTGGTAGTTTGAGGGAGAGGTTGTTGAAGTACTTTGTCTATTGGAATGAGAATTTCCACCAACAATATTTAACATTTCTATGCATCTTTGGATACATCTAGAATATGAACTAGAGCATTGTGGCCTAGTAAGAATGAGATGGATGTATCCTATAGAATGATATATGAAGATTTTGAAAAAAATTGTCCGTACTAGGGAAAAACCAGAAGGAAGCATGTCTGAGGGATATTCAATGCAAGAGGCCATGGGATTTTGCACAAAATATATGAAGTATTTTAAAAATTTCAATAGACATGTATGGGATGATGACGAAGATGAGAGAGTTGCAGGTGAAGTATTAGAAGGAAATGGATGTCTCTTCAAGTTATCATATCAAGAAATAAGTGCAATACATGCCTTTATTCTTCAAAAAAAATCTTTGTTCAATAAGTGGCATAGGTAAAAAAAAATTACACAATAATTTATTTACTCAATTGCATTTACACATTTATATCTTACTATTGTACGTCATTATTCTATGTAGAAAATATGAAGAAGAGAATCAAACTTGGATGCAACATTGATCTCAAAAGCACAAACGTCATGATTTGATTAGAGGTGATTCTTTTCCAAAATTTGAAGAATGGATTGCTAATGCAATCAATGATGCAAAAGAAGAAGGTCAAGATATAACAACAGAGGAAAGTGAGCTTTCACGACCTCCACATTTATGGGCTATACGTTTTAGTTGAATGTGGGCCTATGGTAGTCATTTAAGAGTGGAAGAAAAAGATAAAGGAAAAATAAATTGTGATTGTGTTGTTAGTGTTGAATTTCTTCATGAAATTGAGAAGAAATTTTATGTTGGATTCATCCAAGAAATTATTCAAGTGTATTTTGGTGAAAATAGTCCTATATTATTAAAATTTAAGTGGATCCGACCATTTACAGTACAATTTGATGAGTATGGATTTGTACGTGCAAATACACAACAATTTTTATCAGAGGCAGATGAGCTGTATGTTTCCCCTCTTAAAATTAACCAATCATTTCTAATTGATGATGTAAGAATCCCAGGTTGGTCATATGTCATTCAAACAGAGTCTCGTTCGAGATGAAAATTCATGGAAGTTGTTGATGTAATTCCTGATGGGCAATATGTTAATTTACAAGAACAATTTGAAGAAGTGGATGAAGAAAATGGGGGACTGTTTGAAGAAGAGATTTTGATTACCAATGAAGAAATTGGGAGAGAGAATGTATTGCATGTCACAAATGAGGATGAGGAAGAAAATCAAGTAGATGCAGAAACAAGTGATCAGGATTCTGATCTTATTGGAAATATAGATGATTATTGATGAGCCCCATTGTATGACCTTTTATGCAAGAATTTTATGTTGTTTTAAGACTTTTTTATGTTTTAAGGACACAAACCTTCAGACTAATACCTATTTCAAAGATTTAATGTTGAACAAAGTTGCTATATGAATGCAATATGAATATGTTTTCATTTAAAATGAGGATGCAATATGAATATGTTTTTCATATATGAATGCAATATGAATATGTTTTCATATATAAATGAGGATGCAATATGAATATGAATATGAATGCAATATGAATATGTATACCATCATTGCTTTACTTTGACAATGATATCTTCTTGATAGCTCCTCTGAACTATTTACTGCTTTTATATATGTTCTTTATCACTGTCATTTTTCTAGCATCCTTTATAAAAGCCATCATTGAAGCATTGTTAAAAATTGTTTCTATGTTTTCTTTTACACTTTTTTACTAAAATAGAATTGCCTTCCCTACATATGGCATTATCTTTAGCCCTATTGTTTAATATTATTGTATACCATTTCCTTGTGAACTGCTTTGGCATTGACTGCTCACTGCCATGAAAGCATTTATCGTTGTTGTCTTCATTTCTTGGATCTTTCACCCACTATGGAACTCATTTCCTCACTGATATGGTCTTTTGTTCTCTATTCCTTCATTGTTTATAGTAGCAATATACAATTCTTGATGATTGATCATTATTTTTTGTCAATGCTCAAGGCATCAATACAATGATTCCCCATTGCAATAGAAGCATTTCCTAATTATATCCCCACTATTTTGGCATTACATGTTGCTCACATCCTTTGTTGTCTTCACATTCTTTTTAATAGTGATATCACTGTTATCAACATTTGTGCTTCTGACTTTATGCACTAGAAATCACTGTCTCATATGTATCTTTATATACTATAAGGTCATTGATTTTTTTTGTTTTGATCAAATGTTCTTCATTGTTTTGCATATATCTTGAAGTTCACTGCTGTTTGACTACTTAGTCCTCAAATCATGGCATTCCTTGCTTGTAACTCACTGTCCACTCCAACATATATGTTCTTTTTCATGAAATCTGCCCCTTCATGAATGTATGTGGATGTTATGAACAAATTATTACGTAACAAAACAACAAAAGTAAGAATCACCAAATACCATAGACATTTCTTAGTGATGGTTCTATCACCTAAGCAAAGCATTGGTTTAGTTGTACAAAATGGTTTCCATGCTACAAGTTCATGTCCAGTTAAAATTTGGTAATACAAATTTTTTATTGAACCATGAATGAAAACATTATTGCTAAAGATTTGATGGATTGATTCAAATACATTGCTAAGTATTTTATGCAACTGGCATTTCTGAAGGGAACCATTATTTAATATCCATTGACTAAAATACCCACAACACTAATGATTGTTGTTATTTGCAATGCTTTAGACTTCGTACATGTTTTAATGACTGTTCATTAAAAATAAGACCTCATAAACTTGTATTTATGCAATTTATGTTACGGTTAATTATCTCTATATCAAGTTGCTAATTTATACGTTATTGTTTTCTTGGACATCAGGAAATGAAGAAAAATAATTTAAGGCACAAATTAGATGATAGTGATCACAATGCTGAAATTCTAGTGACAAATTATGAGCGCTTTCGTGAAGAGTGTGTGGCTAAGAATAATGAATATTTATCGCATCTTGGTTTGACAAACATGCAAGTTGTATATCCACTAAGTAGGATATTATTTGTTTAATACTGTTTAATGAAATTTTATAGGCAAGAGCTTTATGTATATAAGACATGATATGATATATATATTTTTTTGTTTTATAGGCAAGAAAAAGAGTGCAGAGAAAATGTAGAGAAAAAACAAAAAGAAAGTAAAGATATAGTGCTGCCAGCTCGTAGAAGCCAACGCTTTTGTGATTCAACAAATGTAGTTGTTGAAAAAAATAGTTGTGATGAAGTGAAATTTGCAGAGACCAATATTGATCTACCTACTCATGCCACACGTGATGTGGCCAAGGAGCATGAAGTTCAGGTTAATGAAAGTCATGAAGAGAGTTCGCTTGCATTTGATGTGCTTAAGAGTGCACCTGTCACATCTACAACTTTTGATGGAATTAGTGGATCAACTAGATATATTTGTAGTGGCTCAATAGAAGAAGTGTCCGTTTATGTTAAAAGACAAAGATCGAGTCAAGATTTATACAAATCTAAAGAGAGGAATGAAAAAGAAAGAATATTAGAAGGGAAGAAGCCATTATTGGTTGAGGTATCAAGGGATGGTGAACCCATTGGGAAAAATGATGCAAGGTGGGTCTCCGATTTGGGCATAAGATGTAGGGCCCATTTGGATATCTACAAATAAAATTTTGCAGAGCATGATCTATGAAATGTGGAATATGTTATACAAAAAATGGAAAATGCCTTTAACATTGTTGGTGGAAAAATCTCTAGAAAATATTACAAGCACAAGATGAGACTTCTGATGAACAGTTTTAGATACAATTGTAGAAAAAAAATCATGGAGGGAAAAGAGACATTAGACTCCACTCTATCTCCCAAATAGTGTGAGACATTGAAAGAAAGTATGCATTCCAAAGAATATTTGACAAAGAGTAACAGAGGCAAGAGAGCAAGAGATAATGTAAGGACTGGATATACATTTGGCCGAGGCGAGCTGCAGGCCAAAATGGACAAATGTCCATAGTAAGTGTATGGATTTTTGGTTCAATTTACATTGTGTTATTTATTTAAAATTTTTATTGAACTAACTATATGTTGAAATTGGCATTTTATTTTAGGTGGAAAACAATAATAGAGAAACAAGTGTAGAAGATGTTGTCAATTATATGATAGCACTAGATTGTACTAAATCTAATACTAGTACGAAGAGGAAATCTAGTTTTTCAACAAAGATGTCACAACCATCTATTGAACGCCCAATAAGAGCCTCTCCAAATCATGTCAACTCAAATGAAGAGTACCAACATATAATGAGTTGCTTACATGGTCTCACTGAGAAAGTTTCGTAGTTGGTTGCCTTTGTTAAGCCTATAGTTTCTGCATGGAATGACCATAATTCCACGGGTTCAAATCAGGTAAGAGGCTATCCCTCAATATTTTGATTCTCAACTATATCATCTTTATATTGTATTCTAAATATGTCTACAAATTTCATAAATGTTTTCCACAACATGCCTTTATAAAATTACTCTCATGATCTCCAAGCAAAGTATTACGATCATATATAGAACAATGAATCTATGAAATTTTGCCTTTTGTTTCATTGAAATCCATTGTGATTGTCTTAAATGTTGTGACTGTGAGTTTTATGAAAAAATAACTATGAGATCAATGAATGATTTGTTAGATCTCAGAAGTGCAGGTTTTTAAACCATAAGGGGGTGCCAATCCCTTAATACACCTTTGGCCCACAAACAAGGTAAACAAGATTGATTCCCTCGATAAATATTAATTCCTGATAATCCATGGTTATATCAGGCCATTGAGGGAATGCAAACATTCGTTCCATCAATGTTCATGTGTTAAAATGATGTGCTTGCTTTTGTTGACTCTATCGGTCTATCGGGGAGGACACCTTAGGAGTTAGCTCAATAGGGTATTGTTACACCAATACTAGGTTATTAACTGCTTTCATCAGGCCATTAATGAGGCTATGATGGGGGTTCCACTGATGAGGCATTGTTAGGCCGATAGTGCTAATTTTTATTTAGGAATGGGGAAAGATTATGGAGTCTCAAACTCATTTATGGGTGCGACAATTTGGCAATGTGGGCCACAAAAGCATAAATTTGCAAAAAATCCCAATTAATCCTAATTTTTTTAAAAATTGTAGGCTAGACAATTTTTTCCCCGATTTTTTGAAAAACTCTTTTGACCTTTTGGTAAATAATTTTTTCCCATTTCAAACAGCAAAATTGCCAAAAAAAATGCATTTATAACTTGCAAAAAAATGTGAATAAAATCACGTTGATTTTCACTTGAAAATAAACCATGAGACCATAGCTTGTTGCTTACTATTATTCTTTGATATATTTTTTCCAAGCATCCATAGCTTGTTCGAAAGTACTTGTTTTAGGATTTTATCCATAGCAGCAAGGCAGTGAATTGTTTGATAAAATGATTTGGTAGACATGTATGAAAAATGTGGTAGCATAGATAAGGTAGTGAACTGTTTGAAAAAATGCCTCAAAGAAATGTGGTCTCATGGTGATGGAATGGCATGACCGATTCCCCTTGACAAACAGAATTACTACAAATTGTCTTATTTGGCATTCCATCACCATTGGTGCATTTCTTTAAACATTTTGAATAATTCCAACTGCCATAATCCCCTATACTATTATATTATTATGCTTTGATAGGTTTTTATGCAGACATTTAAGAGCACCTGTTTTTTAGGATTTTAGCCATAGAAACAGAGTGAGCTGTTTGATAAAATGCTTTTGTAGTAAGCATGTATGAAAATGTGAGTAGCATAGACAAGGTAGTGGCTTGTTTGAAAAAATGCCTCAAAGAAATGTGTGGTCTCATGGTGATGGAATGCCATGACAATCCATAGAAATTTGCTTGTCATGGCGTTATCAACATGAGACCCTGACTATTGGACTGTCAAACAATTCATTTCCTTGTCTATGCTATTATACTATTATGCTTTGATGATTTTTTCCAAGCATCCAAGCTTGTTTGAAAGCACTTGCTTTTGGGCTTTTAGCCATAGCAACAAGACAATGAACTATTTGATAAAATGCTTTGATGAAATGTATGAAAATGTTAGCATGGGCAAGGTAGTGAACTCTTTAAAATGCTCAAAGAAATGAGGGTATCATGGTGATGGAATGCCATGACAATCAAATGCAATTTGATTGTCGTAGTGTATCACCATATTCTTTGAGGAATTTTTTCAAAGAGTTCACTGCTTTTTCTATGCTATTGCTTACTATTATGCTTTTGATAGATTTTTTCCAAGTATCTATAGCTTGTTTGAAAGCATTTGTTTTAGGTTTTTAGCCATAGCAACAAGGCAGTGAATTGTTTGAAAAAATGCTTTGGTAGACATGTATGAAAAATGTGGTAGCATAGACAAGGAAGTGAATTGTTTGAAAAATTGCCTCAAAGAAATGTGGTCTCATAGAATGCCATGACAAGCAAATGCAATTGGAAGCTGCCCCTAGTTATTAGTTATACAATGTGAAGTAATTGCATAACTCCTTAGGTTGACTTTGTAAAAACTATATTGTAATTGAAAATTTGTCATCTATCAACATCTTATTAGCTATGCAATGTGAAGTAATGCTTTGAGTGTGAAGTTATTAGTTATTATTTGCAGTTATGGGATTTTGTACTTTCCCGTACAGGGTTTCCTTGTTCTATTTTGCATTGAATTAGGTGGTTGGGTGAGTTAACTTCATTTTTTTTATGATTTGGTTGATTCTTGAAGAGTTTTGTGCATTTTGTAGTCAAATTGCTAAAATGGGTCTGTAAAGACATAGTTGAGGGTTTTTGAGTCTACAAAAATGGATTTTCACCCATTCCACCTATTGTAATCACTTTAACTTAGTGGAATGGGTGGGTAGCAAGTCAGAATAAGGTTTCCAAGTGGTTTCAGTGGTGAGGGAGTTCATTTGAGGCTTTGGGCATGATGCCATAGAGGTGAAAAAGTGTGGTTTTGAGTGAAATTAAGAGGTTTGAGTATGGTAATGGTTGTGAAACTTGGGGGAAATTTTTTTTGATGTTAGAATAAGTTTGTGCAAGATTTATTAGAGGTTTTTATATAAGTTTCTGATGGTAATCACTACATGCAGAGCGATTTTATCAAAGCAACATGAAAACAAGAACGCCTTGATGTCAATCATAGTTGTGTTGAAGTTGAGGTAATATAATAGTTGTTGTGGACAAAAAATTATAGCTTTTGCATTCTTTACTTGACTTACATTAACTTTGCATGATGATTAAACCACATGCAGGGCAATTATATGAAAGCCTAACAAAAAGGAAAAGACCCTGTCAATAGAGCTCTCGAAAAAGCTACACAACTTCAGGACAATGTTGACAATGATTATGTTGAATTCGAGGAGTATGTGCATGATATTGATAGTACTAGTGGTGCTGAACTTGAGGTGAGTGCTATGAAACATTACTTTTCCTTGATTCTGAAACCCTTCATGTATTAATGACTATTATGATCCCAAACAGTGAGCAAGCTTATAGAATAGTGAATAGACAACTAAAACATTGAATGTAACCCGTAGAACAATCATTGTACCTACTTTGTCACTTTTCAGTGGGGATTGCTGGAAATTCAATACTTTATGATGCTTGACTGTGTTTTAGGGCATTGCAATTGACCTTGTCAATATCTTGAACTTAGCGTGCTGCTTCTTTCGTTGGATGATACCTGCTGTTCTTTCCTTCATGGATTTGCTGTTAACTCTTCATTATGGCTGTTATTAAAAAAAAGTTTCTTTTGATATTCTTGCCGCTTTCTCTTAATGTCTTCTTATTGTTTAGTAATGATATTTTTTGCTCGATCCATTAAACTCGTTGTTACAACCATAAAACTTGCTGTCCTTGCACTAAAATCACTTCCACAGCCATGAAACTCACTACTACAACTACTTGTTCATTGGACATCATTACTTCTTTTTGCATACTCTTACACTATTTTCTAACAGTGAAAGGCTCTTTCTCTATTATTTATGTGACCTCTACATCTAACCTTATTTGTTACTCCTTTACTACTGCTATGAAAGCCACAAAGAAAGATTGCATTGTTTCCTCAATGACTGCTCTTAATGGCTGTCACATGTTGCCTTGATATATTTTGTTCTTTGTTCTTCTTTTATATGTCATCATTGATAGGGTTATGTTGATTGCATGGGGTTATGTTCAGAGCTTTAATTGCACCATTTTTGTACATCCCAATGTATTTCAACTTCATCTTGCAACATTAATAGTAGTAGTGCTCTCATATTGCATTCTTTGTTTTTGTGCATTATCTACCTTTTTTATGTGTAACGGTTTTGTCATAACCTTATGTGTCTGGTATGTGTGCATGGTAATGTAGTGTTTATATTTGTGGCCTTTGTATCTAATTAGCATGAAGCTAATAGTAACATTGTAAGCACTGTTATGAGTGTTATTTTTTTAGTAAATTAGATTGATCATTGCAATTATTTTTGAAAATTTCCTTTTGCAATTATTTTAACACACACATGCAAGTACCATTTAAGTAAGTAATGGTTGTTTTATTAAGTAAACAAGGGTAATCATTACCTATGTAATATAATGTGTTTTTTTTTTGCAGAAATGTATTGATAAACTCAAAGAAGGGGATAAATTTAGGGTGTTCGATCAATTTGATGGTGATGCTATGGGCATTGGGTGGATTCACTCCCTATCTATTGTACATGGAGTCAACTTGAAAGGAACAAGAGATGCAAATGTAAACATTTTAAAGGTCACAAGTAACATACCCCTTGTTTATGAAGACAAAATGGATGGAGTTGTTCATTTGAAAGAGAAAGAGGGAACCTTCACACGGTGACCACTAAAATATTTGCAAAAAATGACATAGTTGAACATGTTTATCATGTACTAGTTAATGTTAGACATCTTGGCTCACCGCTTTATGCAGTATTTTGAATGTGTTGTTTAGGGATCTTAATTATCATGGTGTATTTGAAAGTTGGAAACTCTTAGACAACTTTGACATTTTTCATTATTTACATATATACTCTTAGACAACTTTGACATCTTGTAACTGTTGACTTTTCTTTGTGCATATTTGTCCTTGATGTCAAAACTGATAATATGGCACTTTGGTATTATGACTCATGGAATTTTGGCATTGACATTGTGATACTTGATTCAGGCTTGGCTTACTCTTGGTCTATTCCTATTTTTGCATTCAGTACCTTGGCTATGGACATTATTATGGTTTTGGTTTACATTCAAATTTGTTATATCTTGTGGTACTAATCCAGCTGAGCTTCATGGGCAAATAAAGGTGATTGCTTTGTTACATCACTACTCAGATTGAAGATAATATGGTTTTGGTTCTATGGCATTTGGCTTCAGTTCACATGAGGTATATTTCTTTCTCACAGGGCTCTTTCAAGCT
>VDFB02278860.1:0-15190 GCA_007258455.2 Sequoia sempervirens | reverse complement strand
AAAGAGAGTAGAACTTGGTCATGCCCTCAAGAGAGAATAGTAAACAAGAAATTATAATTCTAGAAAAACTAGAGCAGCCAAGTTCATGCTCCCAAGGAGCAAATGTTCCAAGTATGAAGGTGTTGTCATTGATGTCAACAAGCTTGTGTTGTCATTGGTGACAGTTGTGCAGTGGTTGAGAGATATTTTTTCTTTGATTAGTTGTATTATGTTGTCATTAGTTAAGTTTCTAATGTTAACCTCTGGTGTTTCTTTGATAAGATTCTATTTATGATTTAGATGTCGAGGATATTGAGAAATTTGATAAAATAAGGAAACACGGTGTTATAGAGGTGTTCTGGTTTGTAGAGGTGATCTGGTTTTGCTTCAAATTTCTTTTGGGTTGAAGATCTACTTGTGTGGTTTGGATATGTTGGTTAGATGTGTTCAAAGTTTCTATACCTAGAGTTTGGGCTTCTAGATTGATGTGCAGAGGAAGTTATGTTCACCAGTGTGTGAACTGGTTTTGTAGTGTTGCTTACAGAGGTGTCTAGGAGAAATGTTTTTTCTCCTTATTTCTCCATAATTAATCTTCTATTCTTGTGATTCTAAAGGTATGTTTATGGTTTTGATATCTTTCTTGTGTCAAGAGGATTCATGATTTTGTGCTCCAGAAGATGGATTTTAGAGTTGCAATGTTTGGTAGTGTAGTCTAAGTGTACAAGTTGTTTACATTTTGAAGGTGTGAATTGTTGCGAAGGATTTTGATGTATTTTAGGATGTTAGAGGAATATTCTATATCGTGATGAACTGTGGTATGTGGTTCACAAGTCATCCTTGGATTTTTGGAAGTGTTTAATTCAAAGTCTAATGGTGTTTGCATGGGTAACGGCCGACCTGGTGTTTATACTACATTCAAAGATGTTCAAGAGTTAATGAAGGCATAGTGTGGTGTGTGAGTGTTGTTTTGGGTCCCAATTAAGTTTTGTATTAGTCTATTTTCATTCCTATCCACCGCAGAAGTATTTAGTGCCGACCTATTTTGAATTTCTAAAGTGTAAATGCAAGGAAATTTGATGTGAATTTTTAAAGTGTGTGTAGTCGACTTGAATATTTTTTTCAAGTTGTGGATGGTATAAATGAAAGGAAATTTGATGTGAGATGGTGTGTTTGTGTGAGTGGAATAGAATTGTGTGTTGTGATGTGAAATTAAGTACAAAAGTGTGAAATGCAGTGCAAGCTATAATGTAAGATTGATGAATGCAGTGAGCTGGAGGTATCTTGACTATTTGAAGACTATGAGTGTTATTGGAGATGTGGTGGATTATCTATTGCATTAAGAGTGTGTTCTTTGTGTAACATTATATCTTCTTTTTTATTTCTATTCTGGTAGTGAGCTTGGGTTGTGAGCCTTTCTGGAAAGTGTGCCTTATTTTGGCAGTGAACCTACTTGTATTGGTTTTGCAATTACTTATATTGTGAGCTAATCCTCATCATGGTTTTTCCCTCGTTGGGTTTTCCACGTAAATTTGGTGTTCTCTTTTGTATGGTGTTGATTGTTTTATTTTATGTTATCTGCTTTTCATGCTCAAAATTTATAATAGATTAAGGGTTTAATGAATGCATGTAGATTTGATTACTGTTGATGGTTTTGATGTTATAAATTGATACAAATGATTCACCCCCCTCTAAGTTGTCTTGTTCATTAAATAGAGAAGAGATATCTAGTCATAAGAGAAAGAGAGAGAAAGAGGAAAAATAGATCAAGAAGTAGAAAGGGAAGGAGGGAGGGAGAGAATTAGAGGAGATCAGGGATCGATCCGGCAATCCAGGAATCGCCGGATCTTTGCGTCAAAATCGATCAATCAGATCAAACCTAAAATGAGTAAATAAGAATCTCACAAACCTTTGAAATTAATCAATGACAAGTTGAAAATCATCACCAAAAAATTTAGTCTTTTTTCTCAAAAAAAAAAAATTGTATGTGTTCTCCAGATTCTTGAATTAAAATATATATATGAGACTTTTTGGTCAAAAGGTTTCTAGTCGATAATCTTTTGACCAATAGGTTTCGATCGAAATAGTTTTGGCCAAAACATTTTTTATCGAAAGTCTTTCAACCAGAAAGCTTTCAGTTGAAACCATCTATATGGCATCCTTATTTGTAGCCACTGCATCCTTTTTCAAAAAAATTGAAACTTTCCATTTGAGTTGAATATTTCTTCAGTCATAATGATTTTTTTCAAAAAACTAGAAACACCCTTTTGTAGAGATAAGAGTCAAAAATATAAATATATATGTGTGTGTATTTGTATTTTGATTAGTTTTAATATGTTTTTTTTTAATATTGCAAGTAGGTTGTTATAATAAAAAATGAGGTTGATTAGAAATTAAAAAAGGTGTACTAAAACATATTTAAATAATTTTAAAAATACATGGTGCACTAGATGATAGAATCCTCTCCAAAAGGGTATAGTTTTTTTTAAATGGTAAAAAAATTAGACAAAAGTTTACGTCAAATGAAAACTATCAAATCCTAGTAAGTTTGATTTTAAAATGTTATTACAAGGAAAATATACATCGAATTATTTTTCCATGCACTAGATATTGAAGTTGTCTATTTGGGAAAAAATCAAGGAAAAAAATTATTCACTTTTTTTTTGTAATGTCAACTTGAAGTCACTTTTCTTGAAATTCTCAACAATTCAAAACCTACTCTTAAATTTTAAAAAATATCTAAATAATTTTTTTTTAAAATTAAAAATTACAAGCATAAACTTCATCAAGAGTTCTACATTTTATTAGTTTATGTCATTTTGAAATTCAAAACATAAAGGTCACTTTTATGCAGTCAAAGTTGAATTTTTTTGTTTGTGTTGACCAATTCCTTTATAAAAGTGTGACATAGATTTGTAATTTTACCCATAAATATTCATCCAATTTAAAAAGAAAACAACTTGCATTATTTTTGGGCATTTCTAAAAAATAAAAAATTTCACTAATTTAACATCACAAATTATTGGCAAAACACTTTGCCAATCAATGACTCTACAACTCTTTAAATAACTCCTTTATGACAACATTGGAACATTTCATAAATTATCAAACCATTGTCTAAACATGTCAAATCATCTCAGTGCTTCACTAAGTGAACTCTCTTGGTTAACTCAAGGTCTCATCGATAGCTTCCTTTTTTAAAGATCTCTTGTATACTCTTCAAGGATCGATCACGAGTCTCTTCAATGGGATTTTGAGTAAACCTCTATGGCTTTCTCTAACACAACTCCAAATATGCATGGGTGTCTACTTTGATGTAAAATATGCTAGCTACTACTTGTTGATATCATGCCAACTCATTGCATGTCAACATGACCATATGACACATCAATAAATTATTATTTGGGAATATTTCTCCCACCTCCCTTGTCAATCAATTGCATTCCATCTATCAGTTAATGCTATTTTATTTCTCTAATACCACCTATATGGAGCCACATCAATGCTTTGTCAGCACTAGATGCAATAGCATGTCAACACTTTGTATGGTAGGACGTCAATGATATATAGTGTTCCATTTCAATACCTAGTAGGTTAAAAAATACATGTCATAAGCATGGAATCATGCTAAAATCATCATCCACTTGAGGAATTTTTGTTGAAAGGATTTGCATTTAGATTAAACACCAACCATTAGATGGCCCATTCTTACTCATATGAACTTTGAGTAGGTCAATTTTTAACTCTCTCTAATTTTATAATGGCTACGTAGTGGCACTATTACTTTATAGGATTATTGCATCTTAATTTTCAATTTTCTCAAACAAATCTCATTTTTAAAACATCCTAAGGTCTATTTGGGCTCATATTGACTTTTTTTAATTGTAATTTTTAGAAAATGCATAATTTTTGTTTTATTTGTATTGATGAATTTTATTTTTTCTTATTCTAACTCAATATAGTAAATTCATCTTTTTGATCATTTTTATAATAAAAAAATAACAATGTATAAGATGTAAATTTATATTAAATTAGCTAATGCATTTTTAAATTGAAATAAAGTTCAAAACATTTTGGGGTTGTTTTCTGTAGACACTAAAAAATGCCCTAAGTCTACGAATGCCATTTTTCTCCTCAATTTCCCTTCTTCCCTACATAATTGAATAATTTTAATTATTTGATTATTTTCTAAAGTCACATTCTTCTATTAATTAAATAATTTTAATTATTTAAATAATTCATTTCTCCTTCTTTATTCTTCCTTCGATTAATTAAATAAATTAATATTTAATTGCGTCGCTAATGCCCTTTTCTCTCTACAATTAAATAAATTCTTATTTATTTAATTATTCATTCTTCATTTCATCTTTCTATAGTTAAATAATTATTTTAATTATTTAACTATTTCTTTAACCTTTTCTCTCCATTATTAAATGATAATTATTTAATGATTTAGCCTCTTTTCCTCCACTTTTAATTAGATGGTTGCTTTTAATCATTTTAATTAAAAAACCCCTTTTCCCCTCTTCTTAGACTACAAATAATCATTTGATTATTCAATTGCTCACATTCCCTCTCAAGTTAAGTAATCTTATGATTATTTAATTTGCTTCATTTCCCTCCAACTTCTCTTTTAAATCTCAACCATTGATCATGTCATGTTCCTCTTCTAATCTTGACAGACCATCCTTAACAAGCCCTATTTTGAACCTAACCCTATCTCTTCATTATGCAAGCAACCTCATTTGTTGATCTTCGCATCATATTGGCTTCCGATCTTGACCATCCATTCGAATGGAATTTTTATAAAAGAGAGTTGTCTCCTTCATTCCAACCTTACAACCACAATCTTTAATGTTTTTTCTATCACTGTCGCTTGATCTCACACTTGCATACAACAAAATCCGAGGGCACTTTATCATTAACAGCAAAATGGAGGAGATGCAAGGAAGATGGTTCAACCATAGCATGGGAAGTTTGGTATTATTGTTTGTTATGTGCTTTCCTACTGCTATTTGTACTTCCTTGTTTGGATTTGGGTCTCTTAGGCTTGGATTTTAGGTAGTTGGGGTTGCTACTATTGATTCTTTCCTTTTGATTTGATTTTTACCTAGTCCTACATTGGTGAACCTATTGTGAAGCTAACAAATTTAAATAAATTTGTGAGTTTTCTTTGAGTTTTCATGTCTATATGACACATTCGTGAGATAGAACAATACATCCATGAGATAGCACAATGCATTTGATTGATGGAATGACAAAAATATAGTGTGATGCATTTGTGTGACAGAACGCTACATTTGTTGGTTTTAGGGCCAAATCATATTTTTGTTGTTTTCTATCATTTTCTGGTTTTTGGTTTCTATTTTGACATTTTGATAGGTTGCTTGTATTATTCTACAATCATACTTTCTGTCTTTTTGCTAGATTCCCTTGTTTTTGTCAATTTTAAGTTGTGTGTCACATTTGTTAAATAGTGTGATGCATTTGCATGAAAGTTCATGACATCTATGAAACAGTCTGCCACAATCACCATTCCTTTTTCTGTAGTCACCTTATGATTCACAACATTTGGCTCACCGAATTTGTGACATAGAATGAAACAATTGCCTATTTTAGTAAAAATAGTTTAAATTAGAAGTTTTTTTTAGTTGTTTCTTTTTACATGCGTTAGGGCAAGAGGTTTTTGTGTTACTGATATCTTTTTTGCAACATGTGGTGATTTATTGGAGAATACATTACTATCAAACTACTAATTCATGCTCTTCTAGGGTTTTGTGTGTCTTCAATTTTTAAGTAGGAACATTTGGATTTTGGGTTTAAAATGAATCGACGTCTTCCATGTTTGGTGCTTTTGTACATTTTGTGTTAAACCTTAAGGTGTTGGTGAAAGTATCCTCTCCCCTCACCTTCGTGGATCTTGGGCATAAGAGATCATTATACATCTTATTTTTATAGAAGGGCCTACCTTTGGAGAAGTGTCACTCCAAGGGGTACAACCTAAAGCGGTTTTTACCTTGTGCTGCTATATAAAAGATTAAGGTGAAAACCAAGGTCCAACTGGTGAGTACCTTGCCGACATTGGTAATCTAAAAGGGGAAGCTACCCACATTTATGTGAGGCATTTGTTAGTACCCAAGTAGGGTTGGTTAAAGTCTTAAGTGGCTTTCTAGGTGCTAAAAAGGTGTTAAGTCCCTGAGCAATGACTAGAAATATTATTTTTGAGGCCCACCCTATTGATTGAGTTGTTAGTGTCATTCTTAGTGCAAGGGATGCAGATCACACCCTGAAGTTACTCACCATATGGCTCCCTTGAGATGAGACAAAAATCCTCGATTTAGCATAAGCTACACGTAGCTTTCTAGGGAGAGGGTGATTGGGTCATCCTTCTAGTCCTAGAGGCCCCTACCTATCCTCTCTTGCAAAGACAAGAATGTACACACCATTTAGGTGTTTCTCCATTTGAGTCAAAGGAGATTCCAAGCTGTGGGCTTGAGATTTCTGCCATTGGCCTTGACCTTAGGATTAGAAAGTGTTTGAAGTTTTTTTGATTTGTGATAAGACCAGTGGAAATTGGGTTGAGTTTGGCCTATGAACATACACTATTTGCATAAAAATTTAGACAATCATACAACAACTAAAATTTATTTTTTAGATTTTTTGTTGTGTTTTCAATTGTATTTTCAAAATTTCCCAAAATAGAAAAATAAAAACTACTTGAAAACATCCAATTTGGAACCAATAGACTGTATATCGCATCTGTGAGATAGTACACCACATCAGTGAGACAGAGAGACGCATTTGATAAAAACAGTCAATTACATCTGTGAAACAGTAAGCTGCATTTGTGAGACAATAAACCGCAACTGTCATTTCTCAAAATTTTGGGGAAATTTCTATCTAGTCTTAGTCCTAATCACACTTTGACAGTGACCATACCTTATGATCGTAGACTTGCTCAGTCCAGTCAGTTTATTTCACTGCATTCACCTAGTTTACCTTGCATTGCTTAGTTGGTCCTAGATCATTCTTAGCCATATGCAACTTTCAAATTTTAGACTAGGAAGCTTACCATACCTTTGATCAGTCCATTGCCACATATCTAGATTGTCTTTGACATTTTTCTTTTATATACCAATCATCATCATCCAAGTTGGGTCTCAGACTTATGTCTAGTTTAGACTCACTTTTTCAAATCATCATCCTTTTAGCATTTTTCCTTTTAAGTTCCTTAAAATCTGATTTGTTACTTTGAGCTATCATAGCTTGTTTAGCATCCTTTTCTTAGGTCCAAAGGTGCATATCTTTAACTTCTCATTTGGCATCCCTTAGTCTTAGTCTCATATCATAGCTTTGATCATAGCTTCATTTAGCACTCTATCATATCATATCCTTTGGCCATAGAGTCATTATCATCTTTGTATTCCAAATCTTGGTCTTAGGTGCATTAGCATTTGGAATCCTTATATCTCCAAAAATCCCAAAAATATGGCATAGTCTCATACCTCTCTTACATTGTCACCTTGCATTTTCATCCCAAACTTGCAAGTTTTATATGGTCCAAACAAGGTCACAAAGGAAAAGAAAGGACATGAAATTCCTCAAATGATCCCTATTTTAATCCCACTAGCAATATGGACTTTGGATCAAACTCAAACCAACCACAAAAGTCACAAGGGGAAACCCCAAATCCATTTACTCATCTAATGTTAGATGAAGTCAACAAAGGTCTAATCCCTAAAGAAATTGAAGAGGCTTCCCAAGACCCTAGGATAGTGCACATTGTGGACAATCTTATCAATGTTGATCTCCAACATTTAGAACCAAGAGAGCACATACCATGTCTCAAGGACCAACCCTCACATTTGGTAGTTTGTTTTCCTCATCCTCTAGTTCCATGAGTATGACCTTTGCAAATCCATTCGGCACTAAAATCACTACTCCGTCAACCAATCCCAATCAAAACCCACCAAATAAGACAAGAAGGATTCATATTGCCACACCTAGAGTGCAAACCTAGTCGTTCAACACTACACCCAACACCAACATATCCTTTGGGTCTAACTTGAACACCAACCCACTTTTATCACAACAACACATAACACATAACACCAATTTCGTACAACATCAAACCAATACTAATACCATGTTTACATCTCACTATTAACAAGGTAATAAAAAACCTTTGCAATAGAGTGCCAATCCAAATCCCACATTGGTTTCCAACTCATCATATAACTGTCTCAACACTCTCAACACCAATACCAACCCTATTATGCAAAATCAAACCAACATTCCACTATCCCCCTCGAAAACATTGATGCAAAAAATGCAAGCAATACATCAACAAATGGAAAACATACAATTGGGGGAAACCAAGAAGACATATGCAATGGAGGAATTATGTCCTTATCCTTTCGATAGAAGCATATACATGCCACCTTTCCCACCACACTTCAATGCTCCAATATTTAACAAGTACAAAGGGAAAGGAGATCCAGTGGAACACATACGAGAATTTAACACATGTATGGACGTTGCTTTTGAGCCTACATACTTAATGAGATTATTTCCATGAAGCCTTTTAGGGTAGGCTCTAGAGTGGTTTGCACACCTTCCTCCTGGGATACCAACATGGGGTGAATTGGTTGAAAAATTGGTTGAAAATTTCATTACACACTTTTCCTATAACATTGAAACTAACATGACCCTAACAAAATTATGCACAACCAAACAAAAATAGGGAGAGTCACTCACCTCATTCTATCAAATATGGTGAAGCATTTCTAGCAAATGTCCTTGTCATATCTCAATCTTTATAGACAACCTCCACACATAACTAATGTATAAACTTCAAATCCAATGTTTTACCACCTTTGAAGATGTCATTGAGAAATGATTCTTTATAGAGAAATCTCTTGTGACAAAAGGACTAGTCAAAATCTTCAAAGAATTCAAAATCCTCCTAGTGACAAAGGTAAATTTTGGTCTAGATAATCATGTTGCTACTATCACCATTAATTAAATTTCAGAATGTGCAGTTACCACCTGTAGAGCTAAGGTGACCCTGCAAGAGACCACTTCTAACCCACAACCAAAAATTCAATATAACCTCCTAGATCATCTAGGGAAGACTCCTACACAATTATCCATTCTTGAGTTGCTTCACATATCCCTAGAGCATAAGACCATTTTGGACAAATCCTTGCAAGATACATCCATACCCACTAACCTAAATGTCAACCAATTTTAGGTCATGGTAGGATACCTAGCCACAAACCATCATGTCACATTTTCTGAGAAAGATATTTCCACACATAAACCAATCATAATGATCCTTTCCACCTTGAAATATAAATTAATAAGCACAAAATTAGATGAGTCTTGGTAGATGGTGGAGCAGGTCTAAATATATGTACACTAAAATTGGTCACAACATTGGGATTCTCTTAAGCTTGTATAGACGAATCTAAGAAAATTATTATCAAGGCTTATGATGATGCTGAGTGATCCTCCAAAGGATTAATCACAACTCCCATGAGGGTTGGGCCTGCTACTCAAAACACAATATTCTAAGTCTTGGATCTAGACTTACCCTATAATCTTCTCCTTGGTTGCCCATGGATTCATGCCATGAGATTCATACCATCCACATACCATCAACGTCTGAAGTTTCCCCATAATGGCACCAAAATTTCCATACTAGGTGGTCTTGATCCCTTCCAATATTGCAACAATATAAGAGGGACCACTGAATATCAAGTTCCTATCAACCGAGAAGCTCCATATTTCACCTCATCACATTACATTGATCCATCTTCCCTAGTCAAATCATCCACTCCATTCACCACACCTTCCAAACCCAAGGTCTAGATCCATGATAAGGGATGTGGGGAATACAAAATGGAGAGCTTATTTTGTGTTGGAAAGTTGCTATATCACCAAAATCTTATGGAAAACCTCATCTTATTCAAAAAGAGACTAAGATCATAATTTACAATCCTCCCACCACCTTCACCAGATGGGGTGAGTTGAGCAAAGAGTCTATAGGTGAGGATATTTCTACATGGGTTTATAAAGATGAAGAAGACATTAAGCCTAAGCAATTATCAGTTGAGCAATATCCAAAAGGGTTCTAGATAATGAAGCAACAAGGATATGATGGACATAGTGGTCTTGGTCTAAATAAACATGGAATGATAGAACCCATACTGCCTCCTCAGTTACCAATGAATATTGGGTTAGGGTATGTACCACCAAAAGTGAGTCCTCCTAGTACTATGTTTCCTTCGAGTGAGAATGTTAACACTTCAAATGAAATCGAGATATCTGAGGAATACTATATTGAAACTAACTCTAATGAGTTGGAATGGGGTTCCTACACATCCAATGACTATGACCTAGCTGAGATCTTCCAAGAGCTTTACTTGTCCTCTTCCCTGCCCAATATCATGGACATCAATATCCAGATTGATTCCTTTTGGGATCCTGATGATACTTCTATTTTCACCATATCTACCCACTCATTGACCCTTGACAATATCAATGATGGATTACCCCTTGTTTACCCAAAACTAATAGATTGTGATAAAAAAGGACCACCAAGTTTAGACATATTCGAGAACGATGAAGAAATTGCTAAGTTCATGGGACTTCAAGAAGGGATACCAAGTGGGGATCATAAATTTTTTTTCATCATAGAGCTTGATAATGCAACATACTTTGAAGAGTCTGCTACTCCCTCTAGTTGCAAAAGAGAAAAATAAAAATAAAAACAATAGGTCTCTATAGGTGAAAACTAAAAGGCACGTTTAGAACAAGAAAAAATAAAAATAAAGGATGTATCCAAAGGTGAAAACCTCTTTGAGGAACCTAAGGATGGAGAGTTGGAAAGTCTCCCCATAGATCGAGAGAGAACACCATTGCTTGTGGAAGAATTAGAAGAGGTAAATCTTGGAACAAAGAATAATCCTAGAATCATTCAACTTGCAGTATCTTTCACTATTGAAGAAAAACCAAAGTTTACTACATTCTTTTCAGAGAGACAAATCAATTTTGCATGGTCTTATGTTGATATTCCTAGGTTGGACCCCAAACCTGTTCTACATCATTTACCACCGATCCCAAATGTTAAACCAATCAAGCAGGAATTAAGGAAAATGCACCCACAGATTGCACTGCTAGTGAAGGTTGAATTGAAAAAACTTTTGGATGTTGGTTTCATTCATCCCATAGACTATGAAAATAGGATATTAAACCTTGTTCATGTCTCTAAACTAGCTAGTGTAATTAGAGTATGAACAAATTTTAGATATCTAAATAAGGCTCGTCCTAAAGATGATTTCTTGTTGCCTAATATTGACATCATAGTAGACCTCACAACAGGATATGAGATGTTATCACTTATGGATGGTTTTTCAGGATATAATTAGATTAGAATCACCCTTGAGGATCAACATAAAACAACTTTACTTATGCTTGGGGTACCTTTTGTTGGAACATTATGTCATTTGGTTTTAATAATGTTGAAGCAACATATCAGAGAGCTATGTCCACCATTTTTCATGACTACATGCATACACTTATGGAAGACTATGTTGATGATTTACTGGAAAAATCCTTAGCAAGAAATAAAAATATGATAGTATTAGACAATATTTTTAAAAGAATGGAAGAGTATAAGGTCAGGCTAAACCTAAAGAAGTGTGCTTTTGGGGTCCAATCAGTCAAACTCTTAGGATACATCATCTCTCATAGAGGAACTGAAGTCAATTATGAACTCTTAGGATACATTGTCTCTCATAGGGGACATGCTTCCACCCACCAATATAAGTCAGTTATGAACTCTACAAGGAAGATTGCAATCAATACAAAGGTTCATTTCCCAACTAGCAGATAAATTTCATCCATTTCAGCATTTGTTATGTAAAGGAGTCCCCTTTATATGGACTGTGTTGGAAAAATGAAGAAGAACATCTCATTTTGTTGTTTTGTGTTTTCATTGATGTCACCATGATATATGAGTTGCAACTAAAATATCAAGTCTGAATTTGTTCTGTATTCTAGTCTGGTATCTGAACCAGTATAATGCTTACATTCTCCAGTATTTTGGTATATCCTCTGGTATTTTGGTCCACAATTGTTTGCTGGTGATTATTGTTGTGTGTGGTTTTGGTAAATGGTTCATGGATGCTAGAAGCACGTACATTAAAGATCTCATGCATTTAGATGCTCGTATGGTGTATCAACATTATTTTGTTAATTGCATTTTTTCTATTAAGTCTATCCTTGGCCGACCTAATGGATAAGTTGTGTAATGATGAATTAATTTTTGTTATGCAGATATATGTGTGACCTATCTTAAGTCCATTCTGATAGGATGCAGTGTGTTGGGAACTTGAATTTATTTTTGGGAAGATTTTGTGAAAATTTGTAGCCGACAATTGGTATTTTTTTATAAATAAGAAGTGCATCTAATTAGGCTGACCTAATTGATGCTTGTGGAGAGATCAGGTATATATATTGGATATTTTTTGAAGACTGAGAGAAGAGAGAGGTGCAAATGCGAATGTGGAGAAGTGTGAATATGATGAAGTGTGTCAAGTCAATTTACTAAGCTTCATTGGAACTGAATCAACACTCACTAGGTGTACTTTGTCAGTTCATTTTGGTTGTAAGCCATTTTTTCATTGTAATTCTATAGGTAGTGAGCCTTTGTATTTTGGACAGTGAGTCTTGGCAGTGAGCCACCCCATTTTGTAATATCTTATAATCAATTATACTATATTGTGAGCTAACACTCACCGTGGTTTTTCCCATTTTTGGTTTTCCACGTAAACATCTTGGTGTTCATGTGTTTTGAGATTTCATGTTTTGTTAATGCTTTTACTTATCTTTGCTATTGTATGCATTGGAATAATTGGATGGTATCTGTTTAGAAAATTTAAGAATTTGCTGATTCACCCCCCTCTCAATATCTTGGATATTCAACAGATTGAACGTTGTCAAGAAGTGTTTCAAAAAATAAAGGATTATATATTGACTCCTCCAGTACTTATGCCTCCCATTGATGGTAGACACCTAGTATTATACATATCAACAACCACATCAGCATTGGGAGCATTGTTAGCACATAATGACAATGATGGAAAGGAAAGAGCTATTTATTATATCAATCACACTCTTGTAGGATATGAGCTTAATTATAGCCCCATTAAACGAGCATGCCTAGTAGTTGTTTTCATTGCACAAAATCTTAGACACTATATGTTGAATCATCAAATAAAATTGGTAGAAAAGATTGATCCTTTGAAGTATTTATTGAGCAAAGAAACTTTGATAGGTCAGCTAGCAAAGTGGGTCATGATCTTGAGTAAATATGACATAGAATATGTTGATCATAAGGCAATAAAAGAACAAGTAATAGCTGATCAACTTGTAGACACACCAATGATAGTAGATCATCCTCTAGTATTCAATTTTCTTGATGAATCCATCTTCACAATAAAAACCCCTATGACATGAAAATTGTACTTTGATGGGTCTTACACAAATCCTGGTTCAAGAGCTGGAATTATTTTTGTCACACCTCAAGGGGACTCAATAGCATTGTCGTGCATGAATAAAATGGTCGAGTATGAAGCATTGTTGACAAGACTCTGAATGGATATCAAATGGAAAATCAAGGATCTCCAAGTCTATGGTGACTCCTAGTTGGTTATCTATCAAGTTAATGATGAATATGATATAAAAGATGAGAATCTTACCCCCTACAAGTGCATGGTTGATAGTTTTAAACTATACTTCAATGTCATCACCTTTGATCAATTCTCAAGGATCTAGAACAAAGTAGCTAATGCAATGGAAACCATTGGATCTCTCTTGGATATTCCTAATAATGCCTCACAATATGAGTTCTTGGTGGAACAACTATTGATCCTTGCATCCGATGTCCCTAAATCTAAACTCGTGTGTGAACTTGTTGGTCTTGAATCTCCTTGGTACAAATACATTTACAATTATCTACATGACCAAATTATCCCTCTTTACTTTTCCACTAAATAATGCAAGACCTTTATTCGACAAGCATCCAAATATGTCATCATAGGTGATACCCTTTACCGCCATAGCCTAGATAGCACACTCCTAGATGTCGCAAATTAGATGAAGCAAAAATGACCTTGGAAGAGGTACACAATGATATATGCGGAGCTCACTTTGTTGATCCTACCTTAGCGAAGAATATTATCCGAATGGGATACTATTGGCCTACTATGGAATGTGATTCCTACTACTTTGTGAAGAAATGTTGCCAATGTAAAATCATGGAGATCTTGTACATGCACCTGCTCAGGAACTTCATCCACTTACCTCACCATGGCCATTCTCTCAATGGGGAATTGACCTCATGGGAAAGATTCACCCTATCTCTTCTAATGGTCATAAGTTTATCCTTGTTGCAACTGAGTACTTTACTAAATGGATTGAATCAATTCTAATGACCTACTATAACTAAGGTAAAAATCTAGGTTAGCATGAAATAAAATGCATAAAACAAACCCTAGCTAAACAATGAAGCAAAAAGGAGGAAAATAGCATAAAAGAAAGGAATAATTTCACCAAGCAACCTTCATGCCCTCCATGATTAACCTTCATTTCCCTTCTCCATTTGCTGTAAAATTATATTTTCCCTTAGATTTTTGTGAGCAACTATGACCTATGACAAAGACCTAAGCAAATATTGAAGGATTTGACTCAAGATAGCAAGTGTACTTAGAAATTGCAAGAATGAAAAGTGTGCAAGCCTAAATTTTGAAGCATGAAGTCATGAAGTCAAGAGATATATGCATGAAGTGACAAAATGAGGTTGGCATTTCCTTTTTATAGAAAAGTCAATTTTGGATGAATGGCCAGGATTAAAAGTTTGACACAACCCTAAGATCAAAGGTTGAAATTGCATGTGACAACTAGCAATTAGAGTTAGGGCAGAATCAGGGTAAAATTTGAAATGGAGGGCTATGATTTGATTTTAGGAAAATAAAATCAAAGGTCAAGAATGCATGTGACAAGAAGATATTGGGCACAAAAAAAGATATTGCTGGAAAATCAAATAATAATTTAAAACTATTTGATTTAAGAGGTTGAGTTGACCTTTTGAATTAAAAATTAGTTTAATTCAAAAGTGGTGGGGTCATGTGATAGTAAATAATTATTT
>VDFB02278859.1:0-22422 GCA_007258455.2 Sequoia sempervirens | reverse complement strand
TTGATCTCTAATTCACTCAACATATTCATCTCTCACTTCAAATAAAAACTAGAAAAAAAATGTCTTCTTGTTTAAAGACAGAGAATAATAATATAGATCCCATTCCCTACTCAATATCATCTTTAACACTGAAGCAAGAATGGGAAAGAGATAAAGAAAACTTATTATTATAACTAATAACACTATGAAGAAATGATCACTCACCTTTAAGTCTACGTTTTCGGCTTTCGCTGACTTCCGAATCGAGAAGTAGAACCTCAGAACCGAACAAAATGTGTAAGAATAAATGACACTTTCGATTGTATTTATATCAATCCATAATTCCATATTTGGCGAATTTCGCAGGATTTTTAAATGGTATATTAAAAATTTGGCGAATCCCACATACTTATACAACAATACATTGTAATTTTCAAGGCGAAATGTGTCCTCGTATGTAATTATTTTTTAATGTTATTGGCGAAATAGGTCCTCATAAGCAACTATTTATAAATTTTAATTTGTGAAATGGGTCTTCATAAGCAACTATTTGTAAATTTTAATTGGCAAAATGGGTCCTAATACAATGTTGTTTTAATACTATTGGCGAATATGTAGATGTTTTATTAAATGCTTTCGGGATTCCAGGCGAAAATATTAGTCAGTCCAATTGAAACGTGTAATTTGACAATGGCGAATTTCTTGCTTAAATATGCCTCATAAAAAAATTCATTGGCAAATGGACATGCATTGGACCTATAGTTCAAAAAATCCGGGCGATTTGAACACCCTATTGGGTGCAAGAAATTCGCCAATTTCGACTTGGCCGATTCCTAGAATTCACCAATTGGCGAAGATTCGCCACTAAGGTTTTCCCTGGAATGCAATATCCTATTCTGTGCAATTCTCGTGTAAATGTTATACTCTATTATTGTTACTGTAAATTCTAGTTTACTCCATGTTCCTTTGTGAACCACTTAGTGAGTAAACAACAATCTCATCACTCACCATTGTAATTACTAATTATGATATGTCATTTGGAATTCAACAATAATAATTGAATATGGATCAAAATATAATATAGATGGCAGATACTTGATATCTGTATAGATAGGCTTGTAGATAAATAACTGCTTTAATAACAATGTTGAATTTTCACTGTTTCATTAAATTATGATACTAGATTGTATGAAATATATTATGCCCGAGAAGATCTTTGTTGTTTTGTTTTATCATTATGTGTGAAATTTGGTTGAATTTTTTTATGTAATTTTCTGTGCTTTCAATAGGAGTATACCGAAAGTTTTTGTCATTTCCTGGTACGAGCCGGCTCACTTCCTCAAGTTTTCAGGTACCTGTTTCAAAATCCAGGTAGAAAATAGGATAAAATAGTTTATCAGGGTTAGGAAGCATGGTAATGGTTAACCAGTTTATTATTGCCAAGCAGGGTAACCAATTTAATATTTGCTAGGCATAGTAACAAATTCTATGATCGTGAGGGGGTATTGATGCAATTTTCTCTCCAAGAACTCAGGTTGACAACAAACATAACTGCCATGATTTTAACCTGTCCCAAATTTAATGGCATGAAGTCCACAGGTGCTAGACCAGATGCTCTACTCATTTGAAAATAACATGTGAGCCTCAAGAATTCATGCTAATTACCAAGATCTCAAAAAGAAATGTAATGAAAGAGATACTAAGAAATGAATTTTAGAACAATCAAAGATGATTCTTAGAATAACATAAAATATAAAATCACACTGGGTCTAGCTGAAGTATTCTTTATAAAATGAAATTTCTATGCCCATCAAAAAGAGTAAATTAGGCACTCATGAACATAAACATTGACTTGCAATTTTTACTTGCAGGATTTCATAGAAAAATAAGATAGAAGCAATTATGAAATCATAGGTCGGTATTTACAACAGTCTGCATTACATGCAAGTAACAAGACAATCTAAGCTTAAAAGGACCTGCCCTTGATTACTTTGTCTCCAAATCCATTTGGCTTGTTCACAAACATAACGATGGTCCAACAAGAAACAACCAGGATATCCATAATATACATGAGGCTTTCACAGTCCAACAGATTGAAATAAAAATGCATCTGGAAAAAACTGTGTATATTTACTTTTCATCTCAAAGATGATGAAAGACCTGAACAAAGGATTGGATGACCTTTCTGCCATGGCATCTTTTAAAAACACTAAATCTGCTATCCTGTTGGTTAACCTTACCCTCAGCTTCTAAGAGTGGTTTTTTCAAGAAGCTTTTTGATTTCAAATACATCCACAATCACACCCATGTGAAGAGATTTAGATATAACATATCTTCAAACCTTCAGCAGAGGGAAAATCTCAGCAGCCAAAGCATACCATAGCAAAAATGCAGATGCTTAACAGTGCAAAGCACTGCAATCTGAGCTATTCATGGAGCATCTCTGCTACAAGATTTAAGATGACACCAAAAAAGTTAAGAATAGATGGTTTGTTGACTACAATACAGAAGAATAACTAGTTCAGAGTAGTAAGAAACTAAATTTGCACATTTTCTATTGACATAGAAAAATTCAAAAATGGATAGGATACATATAACTCCATACTTTTGCTGCCATTCAGTTCAAACCAAAACATTTCTAATGTTTTCAGTAAGGAGAATTGAAGAATATCACAACAGAAACTAATGAGAAGTCCAATGCATGCTCAAACACTTTTGGAAAAGAAAACCTAATTAATCTTGAGAATGAAAGAAGGCATATTAAGAAAAGGTTACATTAGCAAAGAGCTTCGTATGTGTACCAGTTCAGCCTCTCCTTTTAATAATCGAGGATCACTCAGCACATCATGACTGCTTTTTATTTTCTTCTTTACAGAAGCCAATTCTTTTTCCTCCTCTTCTGCTTCATCCCCAAAGGAAAGCAAGTTCAATTTTCTGCAAAAATGAAAATAAAAATGTATTCTACAGTTACTAAGAATTCTATGCTTTTACTTTAATGTTTGATTTAATTATTACACCCCAGTTTCCATATATTCTTGAAACAGTTCTGTCTCCTTACAGATTCTATCTGAATCCTCCTAGGTAATTCCAAAAGTCTAGTTGTCTTTGAAACATGCGTTTTAAAGATTAACTTCCAGATGCATAAATCCTTTAATACAGCATAAAACAGCTTTGAATCTAAAACCTACCAACTACCAATTATGTACCAAATTAAGGAAACAGGTTTCATTACAACCGGTTTCTATTGCAAAGCAATCCAGGTGCTTCACAATATCAACCTTTATTTCTCATATAAATATGAACCATTTGGCTGCTTACAAAATAAGTCCATGCTTCGGTTTTGAAGGCATAATGTTATCAATTTGCAGTGAATATGTCACATTCCATTATCTCCATTATAATTCTGGTTTGGATGATGACAGAAATCTTTTCATTTTATGCTGCAGCATTAAAACTAAGTACCAAGAAAACCTCAGAACTAATACCAATGATGCTGCAAAAGGAAGCTCACCGTATGGGGATGATGTTGGTCCAAGAACATTCCATAAGGAAATGAAATAATTTACATGGATTCCATGCTTCTGACTATATGCTTCATAATTCAGATGATTCTCCAATCAAAGAATTTGATCAAAAGATAAAGGCATAGCAGCAGCCAGACCAACAAGGTCAAGACCTCATGGGCCCATGGCAAATAGATCGCAGGGACTGATGGACAGGCATAATTAATGATGAAGAGATCGTGAAAATTCATTGATCCCACTTACAAGCTACGATGCAAAAAATGACAAGTAGCAAGGATGTCAGTCAGGGTTTGTCTAAGCTGATTTTCAAATTTATTGAAATTGGTCAAAAAAATTAAATTAGTCAGGTGAGTCAAGAGGACAAAAAATTGGGAGGAAATAGAAATGGTGGACTGAAGACTGAGCTTGTGGAGGACCGTGTCCAAGCAGAAGAATTGCAGGTCACAATAATGGACTATACATTATTGGCAATTTGAGGGGCAGCAACTCCCATAAGTGAATGAGTGATACAGAATTTTTCAACAGAGATGCTGACACTTCTCAGAAGCAAGATCATTCCATCATAAACTGTGATTACCTAATTTTAGGCCAAAGAAACTAATCTTTTGTTAATTCTAAAGTGGTTGTATGTGCTCTGTTGTGCTTGATAAGCAGCTTCCATATGGCCCATCCCCACAACTCTCAGACCATTAAGAGGAAGGTAGGGATAATCCTGACAATAGTTATCGTCAAACATGATCAATGCAAGATGATGAATAGGTTTGACCTATACATAGATAAATCAAAAAAGGAAAACCTGAGTGCAATACACTAACATATGATACTGCCAAAGATAATAGTTAGGCTAACCCTGAGACTACAAGTAGTCCACTAAGAAGTCACCAAGGAAATCTCTCTTTATTAACACCTCCCTTCCCGAATAATATTACTTTGAGAATCTATCAAGGGAGATATCATTATGTTGAACTTGAAACCCTCAATGACAAAATTCCTGAGCCCTAACAGATCCTTGAATTTAACTAACTTGCTTCAATCAAGGCTTTCATGAATATGGAAAAAACCTAGTCATTGATGCAATACTCTAACTGAACAGCATATCCAGGATCAATAGGCAAATGTAATCATGTTTTCTGCAAGTATAGGCAAATATATTTAAATTTCTAGATTTTTTTCTTTTTTAGCCACATCTTGTTCCATTTTAAATGTTTCTAGAGTGTATGGGGGTTTGCATTTCAGATGCCATTTACACTTTGGAAATTGCACCAACTTCCAAGTTTTGTGCAACTTAAGTTTCAGCATAGTTACCAGGCCAGAAAAATCAAATTCAGTGAAATCTATGGGAATTGAAAAACATGAACTGAATCAAACAAATACAGTTGGTAAAAAAATCAATAGCAATGCAAAACACTTTTACCAGATCCAATGAGGTCTTGTCCAAATCTTGCAAGATCTGCTTTTTTTTTACCAACTGTATTTGTCTGATTCAATTCATATTTTTCAATTCCTATAAATTTTACTGAATTTGATGAAAATTCCAGATTTCTGAATTTTTTTAGCCTTCCAAAACAAATCAAATTTTCATACCTGGTAACTATGTTGAAAACTAAGTTGCACAAAACTTTGAAGAGGGTACAATTTTGCACAAAACATGGAAGAGGGTGTAATTTTGCACAAAACATAGAAGAGGGTGCAATTTCCAAAGTGTTTTCAACATAGATACAAGGTATGGAAATTCAATTTAGTTTGGGAGACCAAAGAAATTCAGAAATCCAGAATTCTCATCAAATTGGGTAAAATCTGTAGTAATTGTAAAGAGGAACCTAATCAGACAAATACAGTCGGTCAAAAAAAGTCAGATCTGGCAATCAGACACAGTCGGATTTGGACCAGATCCAGCTGGATCTGGTAGCAGTGTTTTTTCAAGGCTGCCTTGTTGCACTCCCTTCCTTGCAGTTGCTTTGACTTCTCTACCTTCAACACTACTCTTATCTATTCCCATTGCCTAACAATAATAAAAGAAAAGATTATTCCTCAATACTGTGCACAACTATGTTATTCCATTTGTTTATTCTAGCTGTGCTTTACCTAGTTTCCCACTTCAGTTTGGAACAATTTTTACATAATCTTGTAATAGTGCTCAAGTCAATCTCTCTTGCTTGATATTCTACTTCCACTAATGTTATGCTTCCCAATGGCATTAGTCCCGGGCATTTACTTATTGACTTGGGCTATAAACAGATTCTTCTAATACAACGTCAGCCTGAATTTAATACAATGCTGTGGCTTAAGATCTAATGTCTCAAAACTTTATACTTTTTGTCTGCAATTAAAAATTCATTTCCTTCACAATCCGTCAAGTAATGCAGGTGTAAATGTCCAATCAATGCATCAAATGTATTATGCTGCTACTTATAAATAATGCCTGCACTAATGTTCTCTAGATGTGTGTATTTCAATCAGGATGCTATTATCTTGTCTTGTTTGCCTGATTCGAATATCTTACAGCCAGAATTCATTTCATTCCAGGTATCACAGATTGCTAGAATCTGATCTGCTGATCTAATTGTAGAGCAACAATTCATTCAATTTTTCATGTGGACCAAGGTGGTATGACTTCAATGTTCTCTGTCCAATAACATTTAGAGCCAATGTTTGCTCTTTCAAAACTAACATTTTGAGCAACAGTTCATTAACTTTTCATGTGGATCAAGGTGTTCCAACTGCAATATTTTATGTCCAACAACATTTAGAGCTGATTTGCATCCTTCCAAAAATAAAAATATTTAATGTGTAGGAAGAGATATCCAAGTACAATAAATGTACACAAGTGTAGTTGCAGCATCAGATATTTGTCTAAAAAGAAGCAAACAAGGCATGACACTTTGATTATGGTACTAACTCTGTACAATATATAAAAAAACTCTCTTTCTTTTTTATTAATTGTTTGTTCACTTGCCTGAATATCCTGCTATTATTATCACTGAAAACTGCTGCTAATGAGCATGGTCCCAATGCAAGACAATTTTAGAGAGTACAGTTTAACGTAATATTTTTCTTGCAAAAATAAACTCTGTAATTTTCCTCTCACACTAATAATCCTGTATAAATGCCCCTGCAAATTTTCTTTATCAAACGGACTTGCTCGTCCTTTGCTTCTCTCAGCTAGAAAAAGAAGAAGTCTGTTCTGGTTTTCAGTCTCTGACAAAATGTTCCAATACTTCACAATATGCTTCAGCATTTACTTTCCTAGGTTGACTAATTATACTTCCAAAGCCTTCCAATTGGTCAAACTAGAAGATGTCCAGTCTCTGCTTATATTCACTACAATTTATTTCATCATGCTGCTTTTCTGCCCATCTTTGTGGAGCATATATGCATTCTTCAATATATTTTCTTATTCATAATTGTTGCACTATATCTCTATTAGTCTTCACATCACTAGCCCTTTCTATTCTTATTCGAATTTCTTCGTGATTGAAACCTCTCTAAACCATCTCTGATACAAAATTTGAACCATAGTTGAAAGGCCCACAAGCATTGTGCTTTTATCTTTGTTGCAGGGTTTTGTATTGGCTTATGTATTTGATGTTTTGTACTCTTTTCATGATCACATTCTATATTGACATTACCATATGACAATATAAAAAATATGAGATTATTGTGCAGTTGAACTATGTTGATCTTTTCAGTTTCACTATTTCTACTATGACTATGTGATGATAGTTATTTTCATTTTAATGATTCAGCACTGTTATTTGATGATAATTATATGTGATTTGTGTTAAGAAAGATGTTTCAACCTTGCATCCTAATGTAAAGAACCAAAAAAAAGCAGTTTTCAGGCTATAGAACATAAAAAGCAAATTTCAGGGCTCTAGATATCAATTTTGGCCCCAAAAAAATATTGAGATAGGCCCTAACAAGATCAAGCAGGTTATAGCAACATGGACATCTTTGAAATCTACAAATTAAAAAATGGCTCAATCAGCTTCCTAAATCAAATGTTATGATCTCCAGAAGTTGGCCTTCCACATTGGAAATGTAAGAGTATCTATGACACATAAGAGTGCTGTAAGAGGGAGTTACACTTGTTAACTAACTTATAATGCATGGAATGACAAATCATAAGACATCTTTAAATGGAGATAATGGAGCCAAAATGAAGCATCCAAGTTGGTGAGTGGATTATGATGAGCTTAAGGCAAATGGTGGCAAATGGAAGGAATATACTATTTTTAGCCAATGGACTCACCTTGGGATTTGAGCTTTGAATATTTTACTAAGGATTTGGGTGCTTCATTTTGGGTGGTTTTAGCTCATGGCTTCCTAATCACTATTTGGTGGTTTCATATATTGCTTCTCCTATTTATTGGGTGCTTGAGATGGCAATTTTATAGTGAGTTTTTTTTGTAGGTATTGTTATGCTGCCATAATTGCTCCAGATCTCTTGTTGGTGATACTCTTGTAAAGGCTTACACTTTATGAATGTATTGTAACCATTAATCATTGAATAATACAATGAGTTGCTTTAGAGTGTGAAATTTTTCCAAAAGAGTTTTTCCCCATGTAAAATCATTGTGTTATGGTATATTGCTTTTCTGTTTATTTCCTTGTAACTGTATGATCAATTTGGTTTTTGCACATCCCTCCTCTCATAGATTAGTGTAAGAAGCATATTTCACGCCTCTTCTTTCTTTCATTGGTATCAAAGCTTAATCACCTCAGATTCTTTTGTACCAATCTTGAATTGAGTGGAAGCTTGCATAGATGGAGATTTTGTTGCAAGAAAAATGGCAAGCACATCAAGGATAGAAATGGAGTTCTAGGGCACAAACTTTCACCTTTGGAAGCTCAAGATTAGGATATGCTCATGGATAGAGATCTATGGGTTGTAGTATCTATATCCAAACCTACAACTACTTCACAAAAAATATTAGGACAAAATAGACAAAAAAGCCAAGGGCCTCATTAGAATCTGTTTGGTAGACTCCATATTGTTGAATGTACATGAAAAAGCCACTGGTACAACTCTCTTGAAGAAGTTGGATGAGATCTATCAAGCCAAATACCTAGTAAATATATTTTTCCTGAGAAAGAAGTTGTATACCTTCAAGATGGAGGATGGTAGTTTCATGGCCAAGCACCTAAATGCTTTCAACATGGTTGTTACTGATGCAAATGTATGACTTGTCCTAACACAATTTGACTGCTGTGACACCCTTCATACAGTAGTTCATCTCAAACAATGGCTGAAGGCTTCCTAGTGCGCATTGAAACATGGAAACAGCAACCTGGTGGCATTCAACAATGAAAACAACATGGAACACGGAAGTCTTGGTTTGTTCAAACCTATTTCAACACATTCTATGGATTTCCAAACACTCATAGCCCAAACAATTGGTCACCACAATGATTCCTGCAAATATAGACATGTTGCTTCTTAGTGCATTCTAGGCAATGACATCAAACAAAGGAAAGAATAACTTGTCATATGAACCCCTGGCCTGTACAGGGCTTTTACAACATGCCACAATGATTCTCTATCCTACCACTAGTAAACAATGCATAGATTTGTCAAAGCAACAATGAACCAAGGGTTTTAGGACCATCTCCCTGCAATTCTACATACACAGTCTTCCAAAACTCCTTCACATGTGCACATTATGAACTCTCCTCTTGCAGGAAGGTAGATAGGCATGGGACAGAACTTTCCACCAGATTTCATGATTTTTGGACGGTAGAAACTCTGCCCATGATTTATTTATGCTCCTTGGAAACCCTAGGTAGGGTTTAGACCCGTTCACACAAAAATTGCAATATCTTGCACAAAACAGAATGAAATTCTACCAAACCAAAAGCATTAGAAAGCTAAAACTCTTCTCCAAATTTCTCAATCACTTCCAAAGCCGTACTAGATCGTACCAGGCCGTATAACATGTTTCTCAAACTATTTAACACAAAAAATGCAAGGTAGAATGTGCAAAAGTGAAGTTTTTTTTCTCATTCAATCCTTCTCCAACCTTGGCCTGCATGTGTACATCTCCTTTACATTCAATTACCATCAACCACCATTGCCCAACCGCCTTCTAACCTCTTGGTTAACAATAATGACAACTTTTACAAGTTTTGCTTGACAGAATTACAACATTTTGCAACTTTTAACAACATTGCACCCAAACATCCTAAAATCGTCCTAAATGACCCCAAATGGTCTTAAATGACCTTATTGACCCAAAATAAACCCAATCAACCCAAAATTCAAGGTTTTCCAAAATGGCAACAAAGTGCATCAAAGGTTGCATCAAAGGATGCCCCTGCATCATACTCCCCAGAGAGGAAGAATTCAAGTTCCACTTTAATGGAGATTTGCAATAGTACAACCATGCTTGAGAATGTCTACTTCAGTCATCCACGTTGCATCTTCAATGGGAAAACCCTTCCACTTGACCAAATACTAGAGATATTCCTTGTTCTTTGTCTTCTTGAGTTCCTTGGTATCAATGATACATTCCAACTCCATAGGTCTGCTAAGTGGAAGATCTTGGACCCATTCAACATTTGAGAGTGGTTGTGAACCTGCTCCATGATCTACAACAACATCCCCTTTGTAAGAGTACAAATCAAAAACATTGAAAATAGGTGAAATGCCAACTCCCTTGGGTAACTCAATTTCATATGCATTGTTTGCAAATTTATGCACAATCTTGCAAGGCCCTATCTTTTTCATCTGCAACTTGGAGTATTGACCCTTTGGAAATCTTTTTTTACTGAGATGGGCTAAAACCAAATCCCTAACTTTGAAACCAACCTCTCTTATCTTCATATCTGCCCTTTGCTTGTACTTGTCAACACTATGTCGGAGTTGTTCCCTAACTTGTTGACAGCAAATTGCTCCCCTTCAGCACTTGGTCTTTCTATTCCACTGATATCTCTCAACTCAAATACCCCTCTAGGCCGAAACCCATAAACTAATTGAAAAGGACTCTTCCCAATACTCCTATTCATGGAATCATTGTAGGCAAACTCTGCCTAAGGCAAGACAAGATCCCATTGAGTAGAATGTTCTTTGGATAGGCATCTCCAAAGGTTTCCCAAGCTTCTATCAGCCACCTCAGTCTGCCCATTTAGTTTGAGGATGATAGGCAAAACTAAAACTGAGGTTGGTACCAAGTTTCCTCCACAAAGTCCTCCGAAAATGTCCAATGAATTTACTATCTCTGTCTGATACTATACTCAAAGGCAAACCATGAATTCTGACAACCTCCTTGAAGAATAGATCTGCAATATATGATGCATCATCAGTGCTTTTACAAGGGATGAAATGAGCCATTTTTGGGAACCGGTCAACCACAACATAGATTGAGTCAAAACCCCTTGGTGTTCTTGGTAACCCCATGACAAAATCCATGCTAATAGACTCCCAAGGCCTATTTGGAATAGGAAGAGGCTGATACAACCCTGCATTTGTGCTACTTCCCTTTGCTCTTTGACAAATTGTGCATCTCTCCACAAACCTTCTCACATCAGATTGCATCTTAGGCCAAAAGTAATGTCTTCTTAATTGCTCCAATGTCTTATCAAGGCCAAAATGACTTGCTAAACTACCACAGTGCTTTTCCTTTATTACATTGTCTCTCATTGAGCATTTAGGCACACAAAGTTGTGCCCCTTTGAACAACAAACCATCTTGAATCAGAAAATCAAGCCATTTATCAGTGGTGCTGCTATGAGGCTGCATACAAAACTCATATATCTCCTTGAAATCTGCATCATCAGCATACATACCTTTCAATGATTCAACTCCCACACTTTGCAATTGAAGCTCTTGCACCATTAGTGCCCTCCTACTTAAAGCATCAGCTACTATATTGGACTGTCCCTTCTTATGCTTGATAGTGAAAGTGAAACCTTGCAAGTATTCTACCCACTTGACATGCCTATAACTGAGTTTCTCTTGAGTATTTAGGAATTAAAGAGCATGGTTATCAATAGTAGATAATGTCTCCATTTTTTCAAAGATTGAGCCATAGCATACATTTCTAGATCATAAGAGGAGTATTGCTTTTTAGCCTCATTCAGTTTCTCACTAAAGAAAGCAATAGGTCTGTTATCTTGACTCAACACTGCCCCTATAGCATAGCCACTAGCATCACATTCAATTGAAAAGACCTTATTAAAATCTGGTAAAGCCAATATAGGCTGCTCTGCTACCCTTTTCTTCAACTACTGAAAGCTCTTTTCAGCCTCCTCAGTCCAAACAAACCTCCTTTCTCTATCTCCCTTTATGGTGTCTATTATGGGTGCACACACATGACTGAAACTCTTAATGAATTTCCTATCAAAGCATGCTAATCCATGAAAACTTCTTACCTCAGCAACTGACTTAGGTGGAGGCCAATTCAAGATTGCTTCAACTTTGCTAGGATCCATTTTCAATGTTCCCTTTGCGATCACAAACCCAAGGTATAGCAGCTCTATCTTTAGGAACTCGCACTTTTTCAGATTAATCATTAGTTTCTCCTCATTCAATCTTCTTAATACCAAATCCAAATGATGTAAGTGCTCTTCTTTACTAGAACTGAAAACTAAAATGTCATCAAGATAAACCACTACAAACTTACCAATAAAAGGCTTGAGAACTTCATTCATGAAAGTGTTGGGTGCATTGGAGAGACCAAAAGGCATTACAAGCCATTCATAGAGCCCTTCATTTGTTTTAAATGTTGCCTTCCACTCATCACCTTGTCTGATCCTGATTTGGTGATACCCACTTTTAAGGTCTATCTTGGAAAAGAAGCTTGCTCCACTTAGGCAATCCATCAAATCTTCTATCCTCGAAATTGGGAACCTATACCTGATTGTGATCTTATTTATGGCTCTAGAATCAGTGCACATCCTCCATTCACCTTCCTTCTTAGGTGCTAGGACAGAGGGAACCGCGCAAGGACTAAGGCTTTCTTTTTATAACAAAGAAGATTTGAAAATATTCGATATCTTTACATTAAAGAGATGAAATCTCTTTATAGAAATTACAAAGATTGCAAAAACACAAAGTTTCTAAAAAGAAACTAAAGAGAACTGAAGAAACATTCTCATCTAGTAGAAAACAATAAAATACATAATATATTGACCATTAAATTAATAAACTAAATATTATTTTAATAACCTCCCTTAATGGTCATCTATCAACAACACCAAGATGCCCCCTGAATTTTACAAACTTATCTGGACTGAGAGAGTTGATGAAAATATCAACAGTTTGATCCTCTATCGGAACATACTGCAATACTACTAATCCATCTTCGACAAGCTGGCAGGTGAAATGACAGTGAAGTTCAACATGCTTTGTCCTTTCATGGAAGATTGGATTCTTGGCGAGTTTCAGCACCCCTTGATTGTCACAATACAAGGGGGAAGGCCTTGCTTGAGACATTTGCATGTCCGAAAGCACCCTTCGAAGCCAAACTGCCTCACAAGCTGCTTTAACAGTTCCCCGATATTCAGCTTCAATCGAGGAGAGAGCCATTGCCTGCTGCTTCTTGTTGGTCCATGTAACTACACCTGTACCCAAACTGAATACATACCCTGAAGTAGACTTTCTTTCATCAACAAAACCTGCCCAATCTGAGTCTATATAACCAATCAACTTAGGATCTTTGCACCTGCCATACAGAATGCCAAAGTCGGAAGTGCCTTTCACAAAACTCAGCACACACTTCGCTGCAACCCAGTGTTCAACTACTTGATAAGTGCTCCTTAAAACCGTTGATGTGTCGTGGAAGCACCACCATCGACAATGTATGTTGGTGCTCGGTAGGTAAACTACTTGCCAATGCCGTGTAGAACAAATATTCACTTGAATCCTTTTGCGGAGAAGCATCATCAACATCCGCAACGGTAACTTGTTGCTTAGGTCTAGTTGGACAATATTTAGCCGGCGCCCAAACTTATCACACCTAAAGCATTGAATCTTGACATGTCCTCTTCTTGAATGGAGGTGCATCATCATTTCCCTTTGTCCCGATTCCTCTTGAAGAATCCTTTCCTTCCATCTTTTCCTTTCTTCTTTGAAGCATGGAGGCGCAGAACATGAATGTCTTCATTCTTTGAACTTTGACCAACGCCTCTTGTCAACAACCTTGATTCCTCTTGAATGCAATCTGATCTTAGGCGATCAAACTTAGGCAATTTTGATCTTGCACTGATTCCCTGAATGTAAGATTCCCAAGACAAAGGTAGGCCATTGAGAGCGAGCATAGTTAAGTCTTTGTCATCAACCATGTGCCCTATTGTCGAGAGCTGATCTCTCAAATCTGAAATCCTCATAAAGTAAGCAATCACTGATTCACCTTTCGCCATCTTCACATGATGTAGTTGTTGCTTCAGGCAGCGCCGGCTGGTATTGTTGATTTCAGCACATCTCTTCCAATGTTTTGAACATGTCTCTCTGCCTTCAACTTAGAGACGATAGGGCACAATATGATCCTTGACGGAATCAACCAATATCTTCATTGCTTTAATATCTTTCTTCAACCACTACAACTTCTCTTCTTCCTCCTCAGGTTCAGAACACTAGACTCCACGAACTCACCCAAGTCATTTTCACACAAGGTAAGCATGATCCTAAATCTCCATGATGTGAAGTTAGATGCTCCCTCGAGTCTATCCTCAATCTTCAACCCGTTCACCATCTTGACTAATGTAGACAAATGAACAAATAGGGTATTGCTGATTAGGGATAAATCTGATCACGATCCTCTCAAACCCGCTCTGATACCATGTAAATTTTAATGATCAGATTGTATGCACAGAAATTAATTCAAATCAGACACAATAACACAGCAGATACCCTGGGAAAACCCTCCTCTTGAGGGAGAAAAACCCAGCAACAAAATCTCTCTTATATATTATTGAAGAACAACACTCTCTTGTACAATGAGGCCAAATTCAATGACCAAGAATAGCATCAACTCTAGATGCAATCACACAGATTACAATCTGCACTTGAAAGAATTCGCTAACTGCTCTTTAAGGAATTCGCACTCTTAATAGGAGAAAGAATATCGAACTTTGCTTGATGATCATAATGAGAGGGCGATCTCATATATATACAATATGAAGGGGCGCCACCTTATTAAATATAAGTCGGCTACAAATAAGAGAATATATTATACAAAGAGACGCAACCAATAAGAGGAAAGTCGTCCTCAAGAAAAATCGTGCCAAGAGGTATGATGTCGGCCTCATCACAAAAGACGTGTTTCTTCATTTCTTCATGTCGGCTCAAATGAAGGAGAGTGTATATAATTCAAATAGCCATAAGGCTCCATTTGAATTATCATCATACGCTGATCTGGAAGATACAGCCTGACGCTGTTGAACATTAACAAGGACTTTGTACAAGAAAGCATGGACATCTTGAACACACTCAAGGACAATTTACACCAAGCCCAGAATTAGCAAAAGATGTACGTAGATAGGAACCGCATCAAGAGAACCTTCGAGGTTGGAGATCTAGTGTTTTTACGGTTACAATCGTATAAGCAATCATCCCTCAAGTGTAATGGGACAAAGAAACTGAGACCCCAATTTTATGGGCCATACAAGATTTCAAAAAAGATTGGTGAGGTGGGCTATGAATTAGAGCTACCTAAGGACAGCCGCATCCATAACGTGTTTCATGTATCCAGATTGAAGAAAGTACTGGGTCAACAAGTGACCCCATGTGCAAAGTTACCCCCACTAGATGATGAGGGTAAATTGATCCTCTAAGCAGTCCTCAATATGAGGGAAAAGAGACTAAGGAATAAGAGTATCCCCGAGTTCTTGATAAAATGAAAAGGCCTCCCTGAAGAAGACAATACATGGGAGAGTGAGGAAGTCTTCAACCATCCAAACCTCAAGTTGCTTGAGGACAAGCAATTTAAGGGGGGAGGACTGTCATGTCCCCTATATAATGAAGGATCGAACAGATCAAGGGATAGATAAACAGTAAATTTATTATGGCTTTCATATTATTATAATTCATAATAAGTTAATAACATATACATGTTTTTTTTTTTATGAATATCATTGAAAGAGGTCAATCTAATAAATGATTAAGTTAAGATCGATTATATATATTTATTTTTATGAATATTATTAAAAGAGATCGATCTGATGAATGATTAGTTAGGATCGGTTTAACTAAGCAAGATAAGGTTTCTTTTAGAATCGCATCACTTGGCAGGGATGTGTCTAGTAAGAAAAGATACTTTGTTTCGCCACCTATAAAAGGAGGAATGAGATCCAAATGGAGGCATAAGCAACGAGTAAAGACATAACAGCAGCAAGGTATAATCATCCTAGCAAACAGGTGAGCGTATTTTCTCCACTTAGCCATTAAATCAGTCTAGCGCACCAAATATAAATTGCTCAGTCATAATCATGTTTATATATCTAAATGAAATACTGCCAGTTCGTTTCTGCATATATGGTCCTATAGAAGCTGATTATGCTAGTCTCCACAGCCATACTTGCCTTGTCAACATGATCGGCCCAAACAAAGAGCCAGACTTCTGAAATGGACCACGATTCCCCCATTCACGTGAAATATCTCATTTGTTTGCAGCCTCGACCTATCTCCATTGAACATCAACAAAACTCCAACTTACCCCTGTTCCAGCCTTGCCTCAAACACCAGCGTTTATTCCCTTCATGTTATTCCTTATCATGCAGTTATTCTTTATGCACTCCATTTTGTGGTTATGTGGTGAGCGTACTTGTGTTGATTACTATAACCAAATATTCTTTAATGTCATAGATAATATTTAGATTGCAGTTCTCTTCCTTGTAATAATTACATTTATAATTGCAAATGAGATTAATTGTCATGTTCCAATAAGATATATCTTGTGTATGATCAAGCTCTTTATTATCATTTAGATCAAGATTCTTTCATTATGGATTATTGTAATTATAATGCTCTATAAGTTGAATGATCATGAGTATATATAAGAATACATTGTATGTGAGCAAAGATTGTCTTCCAAGTGTTTGTAAACCTACCTGGGAGGAAGGGCTTGAGTTGAGTTGTGCTTAAAAACCCCACTTAAGGTTCCGCCCCTAGGACCCGAGGCAGGGATGTGCAATGGAGGGGTGGCAAGTCCACCTAAGGTTCCGCTAATCCCAAGGCAAGGGTTGAGCCATGGAGGGGTGGGGGTCCCACCTAAGATTCCGCTGCGGCCATGGAGGATTGGTAGGCCTAGGCCACTTATAAGCTCCACTAGCTTCCCCCAATAGGTCATGTGTTTTCTGAGGAGGTGTCATGGATGGAGAATGCAGTTACAAGTCCCCTAGAGTGGGAGGTTGTAGGCTACAACCCCTTGAACTTAGCCAAGGACTTCGGGCGGATCTATCCACTTGGATAGAGAATGCAGTTGCAAGTCGCTAAGAAGGGAGGGTTGTAGGTTACCACCTTTGTACTAGGGATCATGGCTTCGGGCGGATTCATCCATGCCACCCCTCATGTGTTTTCATGATTGCATTTATGAATATGTTTATATTTGGATGCCTAGTTATTAATGCTAATGAACATGTGTATGTATGGAATGTTGCTCACTTTGTGGATGCAGATGTTCAGCCAAGAAATTCCCATCTCAGAGTATCCAATTGGCCCACCCTAACCCTAAGACAAACAAGTTCCAAGACAGGACCAGGTAAGGGACATTACAGAAGAGGACTGGTAGAAGGGGTGAATAGTAACAAGGAGCTGAAAATAGAACTTTCCAGGAAGGTATATAAAGTGAAAGTTGACCCTTAGGACTTGCATTTCTCCCTTCATCTAGGAATTTGTAATTATGATTCCTGGAGTGTTTTCAACATGTTTTAAGTTGCATTTGTATTGTTTGATAAGAAAGAACATGCTCTTATATGAACTAGGTTGATTGGAAAGAGACCCAAGTGTTGTCTTTCTTGTGCAAGTGAATTTGAGAAGAAAATTTGATGTTGTCTCTTCTATTTTTGTATATGCAATGAAGAATTGAAATAGATTAATGGATGTGTCATAATTCATATGCTTCCTCTTCTATGTTTGAATTAAAAAATTGGAGAATAAACAATATCTTTATTACTTGCGGTAGTTTCTCATTTTGAATGACTAGATGGTGGATTCGAGTATCTAATTGCCTGTATAGGGTGAAACCCTATCAACCCTGTTTGGTGTCATGCTCTAGCTTCATGTGTGTCCCTATTCCTTCTTGAAACGTGTGATAAGCAATCGAGTGATAAAGCTTTGCTAGTGCATTGTGTATGGTTGAAGTGGATTGCATTGGAATATGTGATACCTTCAAGGGGATTGAGGTGTTTATGATTCTCCACCTTGCATGTTGATTGTCATGAGAATTGACAATGTGTGTCAGCATGCATTGCACCCTTTTGTGTTGTAATTGTAAACACACAAAGAATTGTTGGCCACGTTTTTCTTCCGTTTTGTCCCTTGTGTGATTTGAGGCATTACGACAATTCATTAGTTACTTGGAATACACATAAAAAATAATAAATTACGTTTATATTAGGCCAAAGCTCCAACAATAACAAATGAAAACACAAATTTTATTATATGGTTGAACTTTTCAAGATAGTCAACTTTCCACTCGATATTCCTTATAGGGATACCCAGTATCTAAGTGCCTTATCATGGTAACTCAATAGAACTATTTCTACTCTACATATGATAGTTGAACATTAGCCCTGAGTGTGCCCAGCGAACCTACACAGTTAAGCTGACATGTTATAAATTGTTATTCTTAGTCCATTACATGTAAGGAAGGAGTTTTTTTGTCATTAGGGCAATTGTTGCATTGGAGGCTTTTATTGTGAAGGCAGCAACGCCTAATTCCATCACAAGGGAGAAGACTAACAAAGAGATGTTGTACTTGTCAAGCCTGGTTACCAAGGTTGTCTGGTGTATGAATTAATAAAGACAAGAGGATGTTGAAGCAGCAACAGCAGATTGATTTGATCATATGATGAGTAACCCAGACAGAGATAAAGATGGTGAGAAGTTGAGACAGGCAGTAACAAAGTAAAATTTAGAGATGGCAAATTGACAATGATTTGTGGATGGGGCATCAAGGGGCAATGGGATGCCAATAATGTTGTACCATGATCCAAACATTGATTTAGATGCTTTGGTGATTCATCCAGCTATTCAAAATTATTTCAAAATGTGAACTAGTCATAGAAAATTTATAAAATTCGACAAAACTGCCTAACATTTGAGAGGTTTGGGATAATCATTTTTACTTGATGTTTTGTCTTCAGGTATTTGATAGGAGTTATAACACCATTGTGTATGATAGTTTTAGTACAATGGATCATTAACATTCATATATATGCTAACATAGTTTAAGTAACACACAAAGAACCAATTATATATAGAGGGAAAGTAGATAACTATTTGAAGTCTTGTAAGAAAAATCAAGAACGATTCACAGCTAAATTGCTAACTCTGCACACTTATTTATAGCTGACTGCTCGTGATTACATATTGCAATCCATTCAACACAAACTGAGTAAATGAAGGTGAAATTATCTTCCTCCAGCAAATATTTATAAGGCTTAAATATTGCCTTCATTGATATTTACAGTTTAATTAAGATGAAAGTATGAAATGATATTGAAAAATCTCAGTTTATAATGTTTAAAATCTTTGCTTCTGGGATGGTAATTTGCCAAGGAAGTAATCTTTGATACATTGCTCTACATGTCTGTGAGCGGTCCTTTTTGAAATTCTAAATGCTCAATGAAGTTAATCACTTTATGACAGAAGCATGATGCCTTGTAACATTTGTGGAACAATCTGGGTATTATGAAAGTGGTTGGAATGCTCAATGATAGATCATAGTTGAGGTTTTGTAGTAACGGAAGTGTCCATTTTAACTTTTAGGTCCATACACAAGCATTACTAGTTACTCTTTTTCACACCATATACACTACAAAATACTGGCAGTGTAAACTCCGTGATGAATGACAAGTACAAAAGAAAAATTTCTCGATTGCTACTCATAAATGTTTTTCTTTTACACATCAGATTGATCAAAATTTATCACCAAAAAAAACGAGGTTTACTTTTTTATTTTCTTGTTTTCCTCCTTGCTTGGCTCTTTGGTTGCAACAGACTCTGATATGTTGAGAATCTTCCTTGGAACAATATCCTCAAAAGGGTTCCATAATACCTGCATCCCATGATACTTCAGTATGACATATTAAATACAAAGTTCTATAACACTGAAATAGAAAAGTGCAATAATCAATAGACAACAATTACGAGAACCATGTGACAAGCTCTTATATTCCTTCAAACGTCAAAAGAGAAATAGCCAACTCAGCTAAAATTTATGTTCCATAAGGCATATTTCTATTTATACTATTACTCAACAAGTCTAAATTAGGCACACTAGTATATAAATCTCAGATCCTTTTGAATACTATCCACAAATGGACAATCACAGAATCTTATGCACTGAATTCATAATAACCTATTTACTTAAAGACTCCAAAATGGCAAGGTTCTCCTTAAACCAAAAAACCTCATACATAAGAAATATAGAACAAGTCAATCTACTTATGTTAGCCGGTAACAGCCCTCTAATTTTTTTGGAGGAATGCATTAAATATTACTTCATGGAACAGAATAAATTACATCAGTCTAACAAGAGGAATATCAAAAAAGTACCTCCCTAAGTCAAAAAGATAACATCTGAAACCAGACCCCAAGTGGCAAAGAATTTAAAATTTTTGATTTTTGTGGAAACATTTGAATTTAAATTTAACAAGCAAAGATAGCTCTTTCTTTATAATACTTAACTCCCCAATGATGAGAGGTGAGGGACTCTCAAGAAATCTAACCATGCACCTTGACTTACACAAGAATCCATTAGCTCTCGGCAAAACTGTGTGCTACAAAATTTGTTGCTTTTTGTATTCATCCACCTGTTCCGAAGGAAAGGCCACTCATTATTCTAAAGAGATTAAATTAATACTTGCATTCTGCTTGAAACCAAATCCAAAATGTCTTAGTAGAAGAGCATTTCCAAAAACAGTGTTCAATGGTTTCCCTCTACTACAGTGGGTAACAAACTTGTCTGATAATCAAGTAAATACTGCATCTTGTTTCAATAAATCTTCCTATAGACATCTCTAGAGGCTCTAGAAACCCCATGTTGATCACCTCTTTATTCCAGCCCAATCAGGCAACAACTGACACAAAATGACCTTTGGATACTGGTACTTCACATATCAGAGCTGAGAGATAAGTTAGGCAGCATTTCTCTCAGCACACCATTAATACTTAGATTCCACAGCCTGCTCTCCCTCAGCATCATGGATCTGCCCATTCCCATCAGCATGACTCAGCCCCATTTCAGTGACATGGATCTACTACTTACCAGCCAGCCCCCAGACCATAAAGGCAGACTCACATTACGAGCTTCTTTTCTACTATAGGAGCTACACTAGCCTTGGATGTTAGGGGATTTTCTAGAGGAGGCTCAGATGAATCCTACATTTCACACACAAACAGGAATATTCGATAAGATTTTGTTCCAGTCTTCAGCCCCATTTCACATGCTTTTGATTATAGGGTTCTCTCTTCCTAGAACTTTCTATTGTTAACTGCTGTAAACTCTGGTCCCAATGACTTACTTTTGGTCATCTGTGGACATCAATACAATTTCTTTCTTTCTTTCTGTTCAGAGAGAGAGAGAGAGAGAGAGAGAGAACAGATAACAAGGGGTGAACTTCAAGACCTAGGAAATAGATTGAAACTTATGTTAACTGGTGATCAATCCGCAAAAGAGTGGGGTTTCTGCAAAGAGTGGGGTTTCAGAGACCAACGTACTGTAGAACTAGAGATAATCTACAAATTTCTCGTCTAGGTCAGAATAGAGAATATCCAGATGAATAGTGTTTTTGTAAATCTTATGATCAGATTTAATGCACAGAAAATTAATTAAAATCAGACACAATAACACAGCAGATACCCTGGGAAAACCCTCCTCTTGAGGGAGAAAAAACCCAGCAACAAAGATCTCTCTTATATATAAATAATGGCAACAAATCTCTTTACAATGGGGCCAATCACAAGGACAATATTCAGCACCTACACCAGATACAATAACAGATGATGATCTGCACTTCCTTGAATTACTAAATCTGCCCTTGAAGAAATTCGCAGTTCTGCTCTTGAATATATTTGCACTTGAATGGAAAACTTGATGATCAATGAATGGAAAAGAACTTGTATTTATACATAGGTCGCACCTCTTCAAGAATAAGGTCGGCCATAATAAAAGATATAATTTCAAAATAGAAGATGTGAATTACAAGGAAGGTCGGCCCTTTTAGGAATTATATTGTTGCAAAGAGAAGCACCCAAACATATTAAATAACACATATAAATAAATAGCCGATAGGCTATATTGATTTATGTCTGCACTTGTGGCTGGAAGGATGAACCCGAAGCTGCCATAACATTAACACTCCCTCTTAGCTAGGGAGAGAACTTCTAGCTGCTCAAGACAAATCACCTCAACATGATGCATTACATTGGCTACAACCAGATGTGAAAAGAAGAATATCACCTCAGCATGATATTAGATATCATCTCAACATGATATCAACCATAATGGCTACAACCATACTATGGTAAGTACAAGTGTTCATCACTTGCGTGATGTTGTCATCTCAATGTGACTTTCACCATGACTCTCTCAGAGGGTGAAACACAATTACAAGATATGTCATGGAGTCACACACATGACATCCACCATGACTCAGCTCAGAGGGTGGAAACAAGGGCAAATTCCTCCGTCTCAGAAGAAAATGCATTAACAAGGGCTTGCACCTCAAATTTATTCGTCTCAGAGGAAAATGCATT